>CM068750.1:2164163-2388714 GCA_035084275.1 Hydrolagus colliei
TTGTTTAAATTCTAATGTATTATTAGTATTAGAATGGGACAAATGTTCCTGATAAATTTCCTAAAACAGTCTCCTGTAATCCTTAATCCTTGTGGAGTCCTGTAGCTCAGCGGTTAGAGCACTTGCTTTACAAGCGTGAGACCTGTGTTCGAATCCAGGCAGGTCAGGGCGAAACCTCGGCAAATTTCCTTACTCCACACACCTAATAATAACCTTAAAAAAAAGTAATAAAATTGGTCATTTCAATCCACGATTGTTTGTGGGGGACGCTGCTGTGCGCCATTGGCTGTCCGCGTTTCGCCCACAAATATACAGTCGATTCACTTTACAGTACATTCTGTGAAGCGCTTTGAGACGTCGATAAGATGTGAAAAGCGCTATATCAAACGCAAGGATTATTATTAGTATTATTACTAAATCATTGGGCTCGTTTTGAAATGCCATTCTGTTGAAAATTTGCATTATAATTTGATTGACGACATCTCAAACAGTTACCCACTTTAATTTAGACATTTATCTCCAGGATTGATTTTCTGACTCGGGGAAACATCATTTAAAAATAACGCAATCGGTTGTGTTTTCATTTCGCTTGTCATATAGTGAGTGAATGAATTCTAAAGGAGACAAACAACAAGAACACAATGATATTTGTGTTTCACGCCTTTCACATCGGGAGGACGTCCCAAGGTGCCGGAAAATCAGTGTTTCAGTCCCGAGCTGGGAGTCGGAATCGGGAAAAGACGGGAGGTGGGGGGGAGGCAGAGTGGGGGGGGCGGGCGAGGGCGGCCGGTGGGAGACTCGCCGCAGGCTGGAGCCCGAGGGGCGGAGGGATCGGGCAGCTCGGTAGAGATGACATAGGCCAATTAATTAGAATAGAGCTGTGCTTAACTCTAGCGTATTACGTAAACATTGTACACAATCTACATCTGAGATTCGCATGTAATCAATAATAAGACTCTCGCCAATGTAGGAAATAGACAGAATGATATATATACATATATATATATATATATATATATACACACTGTATATACAACATAAAACTATAATGTAATGTGGCTGATTCACAGAGGGAAACACATCTAAAGAACTTCGAGAAGTCAAGGACATCAAATCGGGAGTGCCGAGACTGCGCAGCTATCTGGAACTCTGCTTATTTATTTGTTAATTGTCGTCCCCACACCCACCCTCCTCCTGACTGTACTGTATCTTGCTGATGCCCACTTTACTGGCGATGGAAGTAACTTTTGGTAAGTTGCCAAGTTGCCGTAATTGAGTGCTTGAGATACTAGTGTGTCAGGCTAGTCAACAATAGAGGGCATTACAGCAGAGAATGATCTTATCCTCTCTCAATATCACCAGGCAGATACACACACACACACTCACTCACTCACACACTCGGAAGAGATTTAAAGCTGAGAACTAAAGTGACTGCGTGTTTTGTTGACTGACGAGACCCTACCTCAAGTGAAGGGAACTCGCTGTGTGAGTTAAAGCCCACAATAATAATAATAATAATAATAATCCTTGCATTTGATACGGCGTCTTATCATCTCTTCTAGACGTCTCAAAGCCCTTCACAGAATATACTGTAAAGTGAATTGACTGTATATATTTGTGGGTGAAACGCGACAGCCAATTGCGCACAGCAGCGTCCCCCACAAACAGTCGTGGGTTGAAATGACCAGTTTTTATTGTTTTTTTTTGAGGGATGGTTATTAGGTATGTGTGTGTGTGGTGTGTGGAGTAAGGAAACTTGCCCAAGGTTTCGCCCTGACCTGCCTGGATTCGAACACAGGTCTCACGCTTGTCAGGCGAGCGCTCTACCCACTGAGCTACCGGAGTTAATACACAGAGGAGCGACCACCCTCTTTCCTCCCCTTCACGTTGGGTGGTCTGAGCTGAACAAAGCCGTGGATAGCTTGCCAGACAGTGATACTAATGTGGTTTTTATTTGGCCTGTAAGACTCCAGCAGTTACCCCCGCCCCCACACACACTCTAGGGTCCCCCCCCCCCCCCCCCCCACCTCCCACTCCAAGCCTGCTCTTGCCAATCTATTCCTAATACTCCTGGAATTAATTAAGCATGCTAGGTTCCTTCCCTCCAGAGACAGTGTGTGCTAGAGAGTGCAAGAGTATGAGAGAGTGAGTGAGTGAGAGTGAGAAAGAGAGTATGAGAGAGAGAGAGAGTACGAAAGAGAGAGTGGGTGAGGGTGCGAGTGTGAGAGTGCAAGAGATTGTGAGAGTGTGAGTGAGAGTGCGAGAGTGTGAGTGAGGAGAGAGAGGACTGCGAGGGAGAGAGTGAGAAAGGATGAGAGCGCGAGAGAGCGTGTGAGAGTGCGAGTGAGAGAGAGTATGAGAGATAGTGTGAGAGTGCAAGAGAGTGAGTGTGTGAGCGAAGAGGGGGGGGGGCAGGGGAGAGAGAGAGAGAGAGAGGGGTGGGGGGGAGATAAGAAATAGAAGGAGGGATGGAGAGAGAGGGGGGGAAGGGGGAGAGATAGGGGAAGAGGGATGGAGAGAGAGAGAGGGAGGGGAGGGGAGATGGAGAGTGACAGAGGGAGTGGCTGATGGAGAGAAAGTGAGAGGGGAGGGGAAGAGAGATGAAGAGTGAGAGAGGGAGTGAGGGATGGAGAGAGGGAGTGAGAGGAGGAGGGGAGGAGAGATGGGGAGTGAGAGGGGGAGTGGGGGTGGAGAGAGGGAGTGAGAGAGGAGGGGAGGAGAGTGAGAGGGGGAGAGGGGAATGGAGGGATGGAGAGAGAGAGAGAGAGAGTGAGAGAGGAGAGGTGGAGAGTATGAGGGGGAATGGGGGATGGAGTGAGAGTGACAGGGGAGAGATGGAGAGTGAGAAGGGGAGAAGGGGAGTGGTGGGTGGAGAGTGAGAGGGGGAGAGGGGGAGTGGTGGGTGGAGAGTGAGAGGGGGAGAGTGGGGGGTGGAGAGAGAATAAGAGAGAAGAGAGTGGGGGAGAGAGATGGAGAGTGAGAGATGGAGAGAGGGGGAGAGAGTGAAAGAGAAGGGAGTTGGGGGAGATGGAGAGTGAGAGGGGGAGAGAGAAGGGGAGTGGGGAGGAGAGATGGAGAGTGAGAGAGGGGGGAGAGTGGGGGGGTGGAGAGAGAGAGAGTGACTGAGAAGGGAGTGGGGAGGAGAGATGGAGAGTGAGAGAGGGGGAGAGTGGGGGGGTGGAGAGAGCTGAGAGTGACTGAGAAGGGGGAGTGGGGAGGAGAGATGGAGAGTGGAGAGAGAGGGGAGAGATGGAGAGAGTGAAAGAGGTAGTGAGGTGGTGGGGAGTGTAAGGGGGTGGGGGGAGAGATGGAGAAGGTGGAGTGGAGTGGAGTGGGGGGGGGGGGGGTTTGGAGAGAGAGAGAGAGAGAGGAAGGAAGGAAGGAAGGAAGGAAGGAAGGAATGTGTGAGGGAAGGTGGAGGTGGTGGAGAGATGGGAGGGTGAGAGAGAGAGTGAGAGAGGAGTGAGAGAGAGTGTGTGAAGGAAGGAAGGAGGGAGGGAGAGAGAGAGTGAGAGAGTGTGTGAAGGAAGGAAGGAAGGAAGGAGGGAGGGAGTGAGAGAGAGAGAGAGAGGAATAGGTGGGTAAGGATGCGTCAAGATCTCAGCACGCAGGCGTTGGCTGTACAGTGTTGAGTTGCAGGGACCGCGGTGATGATGGGTTGGGGTGGGTCGGGCAGGGAGAGCGGGCTGTGTGTGTGTGTGTGGGGGGGGGGTCTCTGCCATGAGTCTCCCCTGGCCGGGCAGCACTGACTCTCTCTCTCCCCCCGCCCAGGATGCCAGGTGGGAAGCGAGGGCTGGTGGCACCTCAGAACACTTTCCTAGAGAACATCGTCCGGCGAGTCAAGCGGTGGTCACAACTCCCCTTTACACACTCACTGACACACTCACACCGCTCGCTCACACGCTCACACACTCACTTACACACTCACACACTCACTTACACACTCACTCATTCAATCACTTACACACTCACTCACACACTCACTCACTTACACGCTTACTCACTCGCTCACTCACACACTCACTTACTCACACGCTCACTTACACACTCACACGCTCACTCACACACTCACTCACACACTCACTCACTCACACACTCACTCACACTCACTCACACACTCATTTACAAGCTCACTTACACACTCACACACTCACTTCACACTCACTCACACACTCATTTACAAACTCACTTACACGCCCGCTCACTCACTTACACGCTCGCTTACCACACCCGCTCACTCACTTACACGCTCGCTTACACACCCGCTCACTCGCTTACACACTCACTCACTCACTTACACACTCGCTCACACACTCACTTACACACTCGCTCACACACTCGCTCACACACTCACTTACACACTCACTCACACACTCGCTCACACACTCACTTACATACTCGCTCACTCACTCGCTTATTCACTCACTCACTCACTCACTCACTCAATTACACATGTATTCACTTACTCACTTACGCGCTTATTCACTCACTCACTCACGTATTGACTCACTCACTCACTCACTTTACACACTCACCTAAACAACCCACTCACTCACTCACCCACTGACACACTCATTCACTCACTCGCTCATTCACTCACTGACACGCTCGCCTATACAACCCACTCACTCACACACTCAGTCGCTCACTCACTTACACACTCACACACACACACACTCACACACTCACACTCACTTATTTACTCACTTGTTTGTGTTTAACAGACAGACAGCCGGCCACCTGTCAGTACTAACACAAGGCTTGTTTTACTCAAGTTTGTTATTCTCCAGCACTGTCTTTATCTCCTGGTGTTCCCAGGGCTACTCTGGCAGCTGATATCACACACACACACATATATATATACAGTATATAGATATATAGAGATACAGTATATAAGGAAAATCCCTGGTAGAATAGAGAATAAGAACGTGTACTGATTTATTTGCCCCCTCTCTCTCTCTCCATCTCCCTACCGTGGCTCTATTGATAATGATTTGACTATCTAGCTCGCTTCTAATCTGGTTTGATTTATTTAATCGTGTATTTGTTGTTGTCGTTTGGTGAGGTGGGAGATTTTTTTAAAAAAACATCTCATTTCTTTAGGTGTCGCGTTTGTCCACAAATACACAGGGACAAAAACAAATCACAGTCACACACACACACACACACAGACACACAGACACACAGAGACATCAAGTGAAAGTTAACACAGATTGCAGTCATTCCACTGTTATGTCTTTGCTGACTCGATGGGAGGAAAGGAACGATATGTGTGTATGTGTCTGTGCGTGCGTGTGACCTTTATTTTTTATATCAAAGTGTGCGAATTGGATAAAGGGAAGGATATGTTAAATTCTCCACCACCCCCCCCCCCCCCCCTCACTGTTAAAGCTGCAAGCAGTAACTATAATGTGATCCACACTGACCCACATTATACTGTAATCCTCCCATCGCTTCACCTCGTGTCGTTATTGCATCGCATTAGGTCTTTAACGTTTCAATAGATAGATAGATAGATGAATGATATCTATCTATCTATCTATCTATCTATCTATCTATCTATCTATCTATCTATCTATCTATCTATCTATCTATCTATCTATCTATCTATCTATCTATCTATCTATCCTATCTTTCTATCTATCTATCTATCTATCTATCTATCTATCTATCTATCTATCTATCTATCTAATCTTAGCTAGCATGGACATTTGAGATAGAGCAGTAACTAACAAGTTGTATCTGTAGTAAAATGTACAAACAGTAACACGGGTCTATTCCCTAAACTTTTTTTTAATAAGTATTTTTTTTTAAAAAAACTAGCCTTAATAGCTAACTAGTCTATTTTGACTGGAATTCTCACCTGTGTTTGACTGCGATGATTGACTGAGAATCACAGCTAGTCATCTCTCTGGTAATTAATTTGGAGGTGGTGGTGGGGGGGAAGTGGTGGGGGGGAGGAAATAATATTAATCGAATAATATAATAATAAGAATATTTTTGCTGCCTCGCTGGGTAACAAATAGATACATGTTTGTGGAAAATAGCAAGATGAGGCTTTGCGAGGAGATGGGGGGGGGGGGGGGGGGGGGAGTGACAGACAGACAGACAACCCTTTAGATATTAAATTTATTATGATGGCATAATTCACACCAGAATTGGGGAGGTGGGTGGTCTGGGTGGGGAGAGAGGGAGGGAGAGAGGAGAGGACAGAGGGGAAAATAGGGCATATAGTCACTTCACTCACACAGCACCCACTTATTTTAAATACAGTATTTTGCTAAGCAGTTGGCACTAGAATTTCTACAATGAATTTAACTCGAGAAGGAAAGGCTGGCTTGTGTTTTTTTGTGGAGGGTGGGGGGGGGAATTGTCCAGTCCCTAATTAATAATAATAATAATGCTTGGCAGTTATCTGAAACTTTTCTTTCAGTATAATCTGCAGGAATGGAATTTAACACGAGTCATTTTTTGGAACCCCCCCCAACCCCATCGCTAGTTCTCGTTTGGGCTGGGGACCCAGTACTAGAATTATGTTTTTCTATTTTAAAAAGAGAGAGAGAGAGATCAGGCGAATTGCGTTGAATGTGCTCAAACACAGCAGCGAAAATAGCAGTTTGCAAAGTGAAACACACACACACTCACTGTACTGTCACTGTTTTATTGCTGCAAGAAAAAAAAACTCAGTAAAACCCTGATTTGTAATCCCCCAGACTGATATCATTAGAAAAGATGACATTTATTCCCAATCCTAAATGGTGCATTAAACATCAGTCTCCCAAACGTTGAGGGTGAAAACCTAGGCTTGAATCGTGTGTGTGTGTGTGTGTCTCTGTATGTGTGTGTGTCTCTCTCTGTGTGTGTGTGTGTGTCTCTCTCTGTGTATGTGTCTCTCTGTGTATGTGTCTCTCTGTGTATACACACAACTGATTATGCCACAGTCGTGTTAACATTGGATTGTTGCCTGGTTAATAAAGTGAGCAGCTGATCTATCTGTGCGCCCTGTTCAGTGAATGGGTGAGTGAGTGAGTGAGTTAGTTGACCAGCAGCTGAAAGGTATTTGTAAATCGATGGAAGTAGTTATCAGATGGGTTGGTTCTTGGTATTTTCACTCGACTAACCCCACAGAGAAGCCCCCCCCCCCCCCCCCCCCCCCCCCCCTATTAAATCAGTCCTGACTTTGTCCTGGAGAAATAGCAGGTAAGGGGCTAGTTTTTAACTCTTTTAGATACTTTTTCCAACCATTACGAGTCGCTGTTACTCCTCACTCACAGGCAATCTCTTCCCCCCCCACCCACCACCCATCATTCCAGCCTAGCAGTCACTCACTCTCACTGACTCACTCATGCACACTCACTCACTTACACACTCACTCACTCTCACACACTCAGTCCTTCCTCACACACTCACTCACTCCCTCCCTCCCTCCCTTACTCTCACACACTCACTAACTCATTTACTCTTCCCTCAAACACTTACTCTCACTCACACACTCCCTCTTCCCTTAAACACTCACTCACTCTCACACTCACTCACTCCTCCTTCAAGCACTCCCTCCCTCACACACTCACTCACACCCCCCTCCTCCCATAAACACTCACTCACTCTCACACACTCTCACTCACTCAAACACTCACTCACTCCCTCCTCCCTCAAACACTCACTCGCTCTCACACACTCCCTCCCTCCCTCCCTCCCTCCCTCACTCCCTCCCTAATATCTCTGTGAACAAACTGAACGACAGTAATGTAGATTATATCCCCGCCAGCCAGAGACAAACTTGTACTTGCAAGGTAATTTACAAGGCTAGTTGATCAAGCATTGAGATTGCTCATCTTTTTCTTGTGTGACAACCTGCAGATGACATCTTAATAGCAGCACATTAACAGACACAGTTACTCCTATCAACCCAAACAGGTCTGGCTTATTGTAAAATACTGCATTTGCTTTTCAGAAGTCTCATATTATTATCAGTAATATTTTGGTTTCAGGTGGTGGGTGTGGGTGGGGTGGGTGGGGTGGGGGGGGTAATAATGCCTTAAAACATTTTTTTCAGTCAATCCAATCCATGACTGTTTGCGAGACACTTTCTGTGCGTAATTAATTGGCTGCCGCGTTTCGCCCACAAGATATACAGTCAATTCACTTGACAGCCAATTGCTGTGAAGCGCTTTGCGACGTCTCGACGACGCAATTAGGCTCTGTACCCAATGCAAGGATTATTATTATTATCATTATCAACGACTGATTTTAATTACTGCCGAGAGCAAAGTCCTTTTGGATGTGTATTTACTCTCTCCGTACCGTAATATTCAGAGCATCTGAATTTGGCAAAGGCTTGAAACCCAGCCTTTGATTTTTTTTTGAATCCAGCCTTGTGTCGATTCTGTCAAGAGCGACGGAAAAACATGGTTTCAAAGCGAAGGCTTGAATGGGACAATTTGCCCATATTTGTGGACCTTGGGAAACGCCGCGCCCACGGAGTAAATCGAGACACCAGTGGAATCTGGCCCCCCCCCCCCCCAGATGTTTACCAGCAGATGTTGTGGGGGATGCTGGAAGCTGTAATTGAAACTCAGCTGATGTGTCTCGACCACTTCAGCTGCTTAAAGTTGTGACTTGTTCGTCAGAAACTGGGGGACTAGATCACACGATCTTCCGAGCGCTCTTTTAGTCTAAATATAGAATCCTTTTGCGACGATCAAAATCTTCCAGCTGTCAAAGAAGCACACCGAGTGTTGCTATTTATAGTTTATCCCCAATTTGGTGGTTATTCCCATAGCAACTGAAGTGTCAATCTCTTTTCTTTCCCCTCTTTGTCGACTGCCGGGTGAAAAACAATCTGCTCCACAGAATAGTCTGCAAACCCTTCTGGCTGATCCTTCACCAAATCCCAATTATTATCATCCACTTTCAATGGTGGCTTCGAACCATTAAATTCCAAGGCAGGAATTTTTTTCCGATCCCCTAAAACATTGCGTTTTTCTGTCAGTCACTAAATTCAAGCTGCCGTTGAGATATGTCTCAGATAAGTCGCTTCCCACCACAAACAGCTACAGTCAATAGTGTTACAGTATATTCTCTGAAGTGGCTTTGAGACGTCTCGAAGACGTGATAAGGCGTTATATCAGATGCAAGGATTATTATTAGTACTGTAGTATTATCATTCTCAGTCAGTCATTCTTTGTTAGGAATGCGCATTCCATTTCGCGCCAAAAATTGTCAAGGGGATTCTCATTATTTTACCAGAATGAACCAGAGAAATACAGACATCAAGTTGAACAAGGATCCACGATTCAAATTTGACATTTCCATCAGAAAAGATGAAAAGACAAGTGAAAATCGCGACACAGAGAGAAAAATTGAGTCCTAGAGCTCAATGGTTAGAGCGCTCGCCTCCCGTAAGCGAGAGACCTGGGTTCTACTCCCAGTCAGGGCAAAATGTTGGGCAGGTTTCCTTGCCTCTGGTTACCTAGCAGTCAGTAGGTTGTGAGACGATTGGTAGATTGCTATTCCGGGGATATTCATCCCTAAAAAAAACCCACCTAATTATTGATCACTGATCCACGACTGCTGTGTGCAATTGACTGCTGCGTTTCGCCCACAAAATATATATTCAATTCAATTACAGTAGATTCTATGAAGCGTTTCGAGACGTCTAGAAGACCTGAAAAGCGTTATATCAAATGCAAGGAATATTATTATTATTATATCAATACTTGTTCTGATGAACGATTGCATTTAAAATATAAAAACAGTTACCCTTCAGATGCTTATTGACCTGCTGTGCGTTTCCACGAGTTTCTGGTTTTACTGTAATGTTGTTTTTTCGCACGGAGCACCACAAAGTTCAATTGCAGCACAAACACATATATATATTCTTCCCTTGAGTATATGCTGCTTCAATAGCTTTAGAATATGTGCAGAACGAGACTCTCGGCTGAAATCTCTCCTCCCTAATAATGTAATTTATATATCTATATTTAGAAAATTATTCAAATTTGGCTAATGTGTTTTCCCTAGGAGCGGAATGATTATTCCCTCCAAGTCTCGTAATGAGACAATTTAAATTATTTCTGCATCTTTAATGAATGCAACATTTAAAGTATCCTGGTCCAAATGATTGTAATGTTTGAGTGTGTATATACTGTATATATATATATATATATATATATGTAGAGTTGCCAGACTGTCTCAGTTAGTGGAACTCTTGAAGGTTGTGGGTTCAAGCCCTGCACAGTGACTTAAAACGCACAGTCTGGGCTGACGTACGTTCAATGCACTGCCGTGGGGGTGATACATTGTTGGTGTCCGCGTCCAACATGCCAAATGATTGAGCTCCTAAGTTTTTAAGGCGAACCGTGCCTATTATTTGGGCGCAAAGTTCATTGAAGATTTCTTAGTGTGACCCAATAAATGTCCTCATACAACGTGACTCAGTGATCACGGTTTGTAAATGACACAACAAGCAGCAGCCAAGATCACGCTGGATTTTAGGTCATGTTTCACGTCCTGGTTTGTGATATTGGACAGTTGGCGGATGGCAACACATGGTTCCAGCTATTTTTTTTTACTTCCGAGTGTTGCTTGACCTCCTTTGTTCTTAACTCAGCAGCTCAATGAGACCAGAAGGGATTGTCTGCTACATCCCGCCAGTTAATCTCTCATGGAGTCCTGTAGCTCAGTGGTTAGAGCGCACACCTTACAAGCGAGAGACCTGGGTTCAATTCCAGTCAGGGCGAAACCTCGGGCAAGTTTCCTTACTCCACAAGCCTAATAATAATCCCTCAAGAAAAAATTGGTCATTTCAATCCATGACTGTTTGTGGGACACTGCTATGAGCAGAATATACTGTAAAGTGAATTGACTGTATATTTGTGAGCGAAACGCGGCAGCCAATTGCGCACAACAGTGTCCCACAAACAGTCGTGCATTGAAATGACCAATATTTTTTATTATTTTTTGAGTGGGGGACGGATTATGATTAGGTGTGCGTGTGGAGTAAGGAAACTTGCCCAAGGTTTCACCTTGACCCGCCTGGATTCGAACACGGGTCTCACGCCTGTAAGGCGGGTGTTCTAACCACTGAGCTGCAGGAGCTCCATAATGTTTGTGAAACAAATACTGTACCCTATGATTAGATGGTGTAATTAAAGCATGGGCAAGGAATTTGAAGCTGTTGTGAATTTTTGAACCAAAGTGGAATCGTCAATTGTGGCATTATTAGTTTAGGCATCAAATACGCCCCCAAATGAATGACTTTATTGACTAACCATGCATTAGGAGCTCAGCTGTGAATTGGCAGTCGATCAGTTTGCTCGGGATCAAAGCGCCTTTGTGATTGAGAATCCGAAAGCCCTGGAACATTCCCTCTGGTTCGCTGGTTGAAGGCGAGTGGCAATAATGTGCAGACTTGAATTCCGTAGCTTGTGGTCCTGAAACGCCGTGAGTGATGATAAGACTGGTCAAAACAAACAAGTCACGGTGGTGTCCAGAACGTCGACAATAAAGGGAAACATTAACACATAAAAGGACGAGGAGCTGAGAGGTCCGATGTGGACCGCTGGACAGTGTTGACATTGTAATTAAAATGCATTGGAATTATTTTTCTCCCTCCCAACCCCCACTCCCAGTTTTTTCAGGTTGCAGTAGTTTTTAAATGTCATGATTTATTAAGCGAATGCCTTTCAGAGTCGCTGTTTGTTTCTGTTTGTCGGAGTTAAGCCTAATTGCTATCATCCACTCCCGGACTCTTACCTGTGTGAAGGGCGGAAATATAAATTCAAGTTGTCGTTTAAAGTCCAAATTTTGGCGTGTAAACAATCAAACCCTTCTTTAATTTGGAAGCCAGTTTTCCACAGCTCTCAAATTGGCAGGCTTGACTTCATTTTAACAGGCAACTGGGATCTAGGTTGAACGTCTTATCTGAAGGACAGCATTCTCTGGAGTCCTTATGGCTCAGTGATTAAGAGCACTCGCCTTACAAGCGAGAGACCTGGGTTCGATTCCCGGCAGGTTAGGGAAGGCAAAATCTTGGGCAAGTTTCCTTACTCCACACATCTGATAATAATCCCTATAAAAAACATAATAATTTGGTCACTCAATCCACCACTGTTTGTGGGACACTGCTGTGCGCAATTGGCTGCCGCATTTTTCCAACTGAGCCAGGCTGACACATAAAAGTACAGTAGATAGTTTGAAGTTTCTTGGAAGCCTAGCAAACCGTCTGCATCATAATAAAAGAAGTTAGCGAGTTTTATTTGATTCCAAGTACAGTACATCATGGTTTTTTAAAAAAACAACTGTTCAGCAGGTTCCCAACACTAAATTCTAACATCTGTTGTAAATAAGCCTAATATTTTTGATCTAAACATGTTCTGATGAAGCTTCGTTGCTCAGATGTTGCAGCTAATATACATGTTAATGAAAAATAGTTGAAATGCTATTCAAAATATTAACCCAGCAGTTTTTTTTTTTTTAAAAGGAGTGGTTGCTTGCGGAGGGGGAGAGGAAATGCTTTTAAAAAGTGCTTTTTAAAAAATAAAGTTTAATATAATTTGGTCACTCAATCCACGTCTGTGGCTGCTGCGTTTCGCCCACAAAATGTACAGTAAATTCGCTTTACAGTGAAACGCTTTGACATATCTCGGAGACCTGATAAGGGGCTATATCAAATGCAAAGATTATTTTTATGTACAAAAATACAGTCAATTCACTTTACAATATATTCTGTGAAGCGCTTTGAGACATCGATAAGATATGAAAAGCGCTGTATGAAATGCAGGGATTATTATTATTACAGAAGACCATCGATCAGCAAAGAATCTAGGCATGAAAACTAGTGACAACTTCTGCTCACGAAATGGAGGTGGGGGGTGTTAACTTTGACAGCAGTAAAGAACGCTTCCCAAGATTGTATTGCATCTGTCATTCAATTACTGCGATCCACAATGCTCGCAACCAAGGCGATTCCTTCCTATTAATGATCCCATTTGATATTTCACCTTGTTTTGTTTGGCACTGCTGGTGACTGACCTACTTAGATAGGTTCTTGTCATGCAAATAATACAATGATTTGTAAATGGTAGTGATCACTTGCTTCAATGACAAGTGGAGGAACTATTCGTTGAAAATGTACGGTTGCGTCAAAAGAAATGTTAACGGAAAAAATGTATATATATGTGGCTTGCCATACAATGCTTTGCGTCATAGACTCGTCCAAATACTGCATCGATTTAGGTTGAAACCCCTTTTGGATATGATGACTAGTGAAGTAGAACATCTACTGTGTGCCTAGGAGAGATACATTGGTATTGAACATGACAGTTCTATTTTAGGCTGCTTTTCGCACAGTATTTTCAAAGAATCTCATGCATCTTTCATTAGCATTTTTTTAAAACGTTGAAAGTGCACTAAAAATATCACCGTTTGATAATGGATGGTGGGAATATATCAGAATGGCAAATATTCTCTTGAGCAGGCATTGAGCTATTATATACACTTGTCAAACTCTCTCTCCTCTCTCTATCTTTCTTTCTGTGTATACATTATATACTGCATTACATTCCTGATTCCATTGGCTAAGGTTAATCCATCGATAAACCTTCCACTCCTACACCCCACTGTAATAATAATAATCCTTGCATTTTTGATAAAGCGTTTTCCACATCTTCCAGACGTTGCAAAGCGCTTCACAGGATATACTGTAAAGTGTATATTTAGTGGGGAAAACGCGACAGCCAATTGCGCTAGGCAGTGTCACCACAAACAGTCGTGGATTGAAATGATCAATTTACTCTTATTTTTCTTCAAGGGATTATTGGCGTGTGGAGTAGGTAAATTTGCCCACGGTTTCGCTCTGGCCAGAATTGAACCCAAGTCTTGCTTGCGACCCCTTGAGCTACAGGACTCCACGAGTCATAAATCCCTTTTATGTGTACGGGGCTGTATCAATGTTGTTCTCTTGAACAGCAACTAGCATTTACATACAACCATTCATGTTAGAGAATGTCTTACAGCTGTTCACATTGACGGAGCTGGAAGAATTTGGGAAGGAGAGGAGAGAAGGGAGAGTCGGTCATAAGTATAGTCAAAGAGTGGTCTTTAGGTGGCCAGTATTATTTTATGTTAATTAAAAATTGGTCTCAATGTGAAGCAGTGTCTGCTGTTATAACAATGCTTAAGGGGATTTTCATCTGCAATGCAGCTGAACAAGTATTGCACCCAGTTAAATCATTGCTTTTACCCCCACATAGTGTGAAGAGACTCAACACTTAAATTCGCTTGGAGGTTTTATTGAATAAGGAACGATTTCTGCATTGTAGAGCTACAGTCTCTGTTAAACGGGAGATATCAAACCGATTATTCAATTAACACAAATTAGTACAAGAGTGGATTAGAACACGGGACCTTATTGAATAGAAATTCCTTGTGTTGTGAGCCGTGCAGAGTCGATGCACTGTGATTGGTCTTATGCCAAGAATGGCGAAGGGAGATGTGGTGCACATTGGATGGAAGATAAATGTTATCAATGTGTGCGGTGAACTCTGCCAAAACAGGCATTATTCAGACAGCAGTAGATCTATTAATTCATTACTCATTTATCCCGGCTATTTATTGTTTGCTCGCAAAGATCAGCAAACTGTTTCCAAGGAAAGAATCCACCTGCTATCAGCTACCCAACCAATGCTGTGTCGATTTCGTAGCCACAAAGCACTGATCTCAGTGTTTCTGAGCTCTGTAGTTAGAGCACTCACCTTACAAGCGTGAAACCTGAGTTCGAATCCATCCAGATCAGGGCGAAACCTTGGGCAAGTTTCCTTACTCCACACACACACACACACGCCTAATAATAATCTGTCCCCCCCAAAAAACACACCAATAAAAATTGGTCACTTTCCATCCATGACTGTTTGTGGGTCACTGCTGCGAGCAATTGCCTGCTGCATTTCGCCCACAAATATACAGTCAATTCACTTTACAGTAAATTCTGTGAAGAGCTTTGAAACGTCGATAAGATGTGAAAAATGTTACATCAAATGCAAGGATTATTTACTTAATTATTTATTCTCTCTAATTTGTACATTCTGCCAATTCTCCTGTTGTTGGTAATAATACTAATAATAATGCTCATCCTTGCATTTGATGCAGCGCTTTTTGCATCTTTTTAGGAGACTTGAAAAGCACTACATCAAATGCAAGGATTATTATGATCTTCTTGACGTCTCAAAGCGTTGCACAGAATGTACTGTAAAGTGGATTCAATCTATAGGTGGGCAAAGAGTGGCAGCCAATTGCGGACAGCAGTGTCCCACCAACAGTCGTGGATTGAGCGACCAAATTATCATTGTTTTTTTTTCTTGAGGGATTATCGTCAGGTGTGTGGAGTAGGGAAACTTGCCCAAGGTTTCGCCCTGACCTGCAGGGAATCAAACCCAGATCTCTCAGAGATCTGGATTAGAGGCGAGTGCTTTAACAACGGAGCAACTGGACTCCACAGGTATTCGGTGCACTATATCCCTGATGCTTTTAGCTCCCACGAAAAAAAATTCTGAGGCTACAAGGCAACACTGAAGCAAGTGTACAAGTGTGGGAGAGGGGAGATTACGGTGGGTGATTGAACGGGAGGTAGAGATTTCAGCAGTCTGAATACATTAGAAGAAGATATATCAAAGGATTGTGTAGTATGATCTGACTGTGAACAGATGTTCTGCCCCCAGTGGGATTAGCAGATTGAAAGACTTTAAACAGAGACCAGCCTAGTTTATTTTTCATCTTGTACTGACCGGCATTATTATGCACAAATGATGAATCATCCAAATGGCTGATACAATCCTTTGCAACCTTTGATCCGTTGAATTTATTGGACATCAAGCAACATTTTAACATCATTTTTATTATCCCAATACTATATCCCAATCTGCTGTGAAAGACAAGGTAACTGATAGTTTGGGAGCAACTGAAGGGACGTACATGTTACCGGCAAACAGAAAAACACACTTACAATGGCGTTTTTTTTATTTAGTTGAGAAAGACTTTTGCAGTAAAATGTCCTGGTTACAATTTGCTAACTTGCATTTTAGAAAGATGTATTTCTGAACCTGGACGATTATTTGTGAAGGAAGAAACGCGGCTCTGCTTCTGTCAATGCCCTGGGTTCAATACAAAACTGAGCGTGAAGATCATGAAGTGACGAGGATTTACATACCGTAGTAGAAAGACCAAACTTGTGGGTGTAACTTATAAAAGCACGCTGGGGCATGGTGTTAAGTTAATTAAATAATACAATAATGCATTGATACTGCATTTTCCTGCATATTTATCAGGCATTCTTTTTCGCATCGGAATACCGCACCCATCAAACCAAATATCTTAATAATATTCATATTATGAATATAATAAGCGCTTCGCTGAATGTAATTTTATGATTTTAATGTGTGACTATTTGTTTATTTGCAGAGACAAGTTTCCTGGTTGGAAATGCTCAGATTGTGGACTGGCCAGTAGTTTACAGTAATGACGGGTTTTGCAAACTGTCGGGATATCATCGGGCTGAAGTGATGCAGAAAAGCAGCACCTGCAGGTACACCGAACATCTTTTACATATCGAATTGCGATTGAGGGATTCCGTTACACTTAAAACTTGATTAATCAGTGATTAATTCAGTGTCGATTTCGTAAGAGAACACGATCGTGTTCGGAATAATGCCTTCTCGGTTAGATTCAGTCGAGGTCAACTTTTACTTATGAATAGAAACAGAAGTCATTGGGAACACTCAGCAGGTCAGACAGCATCTGTGGGGAGAGAAGAAAGCGAGTTAAGGTTTCAGATCGATGACCTTACGTTAGAAGTTTTGCTTTCACGAGGTACTGTATTCATTGATATGAAGAGTAGAGTCCTGTAGCTCAGTGGTTAGAGCATTCACCTTACAAGTATGAGACCTGTGTTCGAACCCAGGCAGGTCAAGGTGAAACCTTGGGCAAGTTTCCTTATTCTACACACACGCCTAATAATAATCCATCCAAAAAACAAAACACAATAATAAATTGGTCATTTCAATCCACGGCTGTCTGTGGGGATGCTGCTGTGCGCAATTGGCTGCCGCGTTTCATCTACAAATATACTGTGTAGTCAATTCACTTTAAAGTATATTCTGTGAAGCTCTTTGAGACGTCTAGAAGACGTGAAAAGCACCATATCAAATTCAAGGATTATTATTATATTACAGTAAGATTGTGGGATCAGCAAGTGGGAAAAGAGTTTGTATGCACAATGGTTAATATTTTTGGTTGAATGTTGTAGAGTATTTTCAGTTCTGTATTGACACAAATATCACAACAACAAAATTACACTTGATTTTTGTGTATAATACACGCTGGATATTTGTGCTTTGGTGAGGTCAGTACATACTTTTCACACTATTTTCTGGATCATTGAACGCTGAGATGGGCCAAGGGTGTATTTCCCGATCGTACACAAAAATAAGTGAAGTGCCAATGAGATGATGGTACACAAGTACAGTACGGTACTGCGATACAGGAGCAGTCAACAGCTGGAGATTCGAGATATCATTGTAGAGAGAATAGCTTAGAAAAGTGACAGCAGGAAAAGCAGCACATTTAGCAATAAAAATAAATCAGATTTTATCCTACAAGTATTGACGTACCCTGGTAAAATTTCAGCCTCTCTGGGCAAGAATTTTTTTTATACTGAAAAGGGTTACAGTACACGTTCTTGACATCATATATTGTTGCCATGGAGAGACTTTGAGTAAAAGCCAGGTGTGTGTTTTTCTTGGTTTTACCTGGAAATGGACCTAATAAAATAAAGCCCCTTATTCCCCTGCTCGAATTTCACAAGACTTGTTTTGAACTCTCTTAACACTTGTTAGCATTTGATTTCCGGAATCCAATTTCATCAAATCGACTGACAGTCCTTACAGCTAAATCACTCTTGATATAATTTCACCTCTGGATTTGGTGTGTGTTTACCTCATTTTTCCTCCACAAATAGCAAATTCCAGCAATGTTATTCAGGCAGAAGAAAAAAAAAGGCAAACAAATGTGCCCTATTGCTCTTCGAAGCTCAATAAAATTGTGAGTTGAAATAAGAGGAGCAAATTACACCTTTCTTGCTTGCACACTTCCCTGGAAGAAAAAAAAAGGGAGAAATATATTACGTGCCTTCAGAGACCTGATTGCAGCATCAATTGCATTGAACGGTTCTGTCCAAAGATGCTCTCGACAATTTGCTTAGCTGTTTAAACACCGCATTAAGATTCAGCACTGCAGCAAAACAATTGGAACACAATAGGGATAGCTCGCTATTCAGAATGCCTCTGGGAGTTCCTAACGCTTATTGAAAAAAAGACTTATGGAAGGAACGATGGCATGTGGCTCCGGGCGAAATATAACATTTCTTTGAAATATTCTTTCCTCTCATGGCTCAGTAACCCTGTAGTTAAACAATAACATCACTCCTCTCTAGAGGAGTGGCTAATGAACCTTTCCAGTCCCAGTGGGAATGTAAATGGGTTGATAGCCCTATTCAACAAACAACAATTTAAACTATTCCTGTAACATTCGCGCAAAGAAAACAACTTTATTTGCTCAGGAACCTGCTCCTCCACTTTCCTTGACAAAAGCAGAAATTGCCTTTATTGCCACACTTTGACTGTAGGACGTTATCTTTAAGTAGCGATTGTGCGGAGAATATTTGAACGAATCCAATTGAGCACCTTGAAACATCTATGACAGTGCTTTGCAGGTAATTGCTGCCGAGTCTAGTTGACTTTTTTTGTTGCCAACGTGACCAGGGACCATCACTCCACAGTAAAACAGCGAGATGCCACAGTCGTGTGGTAAACGATCAGATAATCCGGAGGATTGTTGATGAGACACTGGGGGGAAACTCATTTTCGTTCACTTGAGTTGTGATATGGGATCTTCAATGTGCATCTGAACAAGCATGAAGCGCCTCAGTTTAACATCTCATGTCTGAAAGGCAGTACAAAAATATTTTATGTTTATACAGCTCCTTAAGTGTTGGAAGGACGTCCCAAGGCATAGAGAGGGATGTACCTTGTGATGCTGCACTTCTCTAACACTTAATGTGATTGTCAGAGGATTTAATTCAAGATCCTGGTCCTCACCTTTTAAAGCCCTCCATGGCCTTGCCCCACTCTACTTCTGCGAACTTCTAATCCTCTACCAACCCACCTGCTCCCTGTGATCAGCGGGTTCTGGCCTGCTCCACGTCCCCCGCCCCACCATCTGTGGGTAGCCTTCAGCCTCTCTGTGCCCAACCTCTGGAACTCCATCCCGCAATCCCTCCGCCAAACCCTCTCCCCTAGAGAGGAGTGATGTTATTGTTTAACTACAGGGTCACTGAGCCACCTTCAAATCCCACCTCAAGACCCTCCTCTTCGACCGTGCCCCTTCCCTCCACCCTCCCCGATCCCTGTCCCAGCTCGAGTCCGAAACACTGACTGTCCTCTGCCTTGGGACGTCCACCCGACGTGAAAGGCGCTACACAAATGTAATTTTTTTGTTGTTGGTGTCCCAAAGAGATTCGCAGGATAGACATGCCATAAGCCTCCATTTGCCTATGTTGTGTTCTGGTGCTTTCACTGCTTGGCATGCGTAGGTGGTTCAAATGATTGTCGAGAGATTCCTGATGTACAGTCTACTTTGTCACAGTTTATCTTCTGTAAGTCGATATCTTGATCTCACTCTAGATATTACTACAAGGCAGGTATTACCATAATGCAAAACATATGCTCACCTGGCTGCTCAGACACACACATGAAGTATTAATTTCTCCTCGTTTACATACCTAAGATGCTGTACAGGTTAAATATCGTTAGCTATGTGCTACTAGTCACAGTTTTACTGTTGTTCAAATGCCTACATTTGAATACAGTACTTTACAGATGCATCATCCCCGGGAATGATGTAGTGTTCTGTGTTATTACTTTCGTTGGATCACTTGCTTTGTATAAATCATTTGGTTCCCTTCTATTTCATGGTCGACTTGCTGGATTTATATAAACCCGGTAACATTTTAATTTATCCTTCCTTATTTGTGTGTATTTGTACAGTAAAAATCATCAACTTTAGTTAATGTCTGCTAATAGAGAACAAATGGCAATGTAGGCTTTATTTCCCTAATGGTCTGTGTAATACTCTAGCAGGTCCATTTTCAGCTTGCTGAATGCCAGCTACTCTTCATTTTTGTAAATATACCGATAATGTAGAGCTGAAAGGAAATGAGACATGCAATATCGCATCCATCAATTCAGTCCTTCGTGGAACCGGGGATGCAAAACATTAGACTTAAGCTAATCCACTAATAGCTGATTACAGTGTGAGTGACTTAGGCGTGTCCCTTCTAGCATTTTATTCTATCTTATTACAGTATATCTATAATAAACAAAATTGGTTATTTCAATCCATAACTGTTGGTGGGAGATGCTGCTGTGCGCAATTGGCTGCCACGCTTCGCCCACATATATACAGTCAATTTACTTTACTGTACAGTATATTCTGTGAAGCGCTTTGAGATGTCTAGAAGACGTGAAGAGTGCGATATCAAATGCAATGATTATTAATATCATTATTATTCATTATAACTTGGTGACACCATTTTTTGAATCCCATTTTCAAGTGCTCTATAGATCTCTCGTTTATGGAACCCTCCCTCTCCCCTTGGCTCGGTGTCAGACTCTGCCACTGTCAAGCGCTCCGAGACACTACCCTGTGCATGTGGGCGCGATGTAATTGCAAGTTGTTGTTGTTGGTGATGGTGGTTCCACAAGGATTGGTGTACAGTTCCACAGGTACTTCTGATACCTTACCCAACCTGGGCTGTTTCATGTGCCTCCTAATTGTGGGTTCTAAGCAGTCTTGTTGAAGGCTTGGGTCGAGTCACTGAGCCATTCAGATGGAGATAATTCGTATTACGGCTCAAATGAGGGGAGAGAAAATAACCCTCGATTGGATTTACAAATACCCTTATCTTGAATGGGTCAAAGAATCCTTTATGTGTAGACATAGACCCAGTGAAAGAACTCAAACAGTTGCTTTACAGTGTGGTGCAAATCTAGCACGACTAAGAATAGGACCTTGTAGCCAGCGATTAAACAAGCCCATGACATTTCCCTGTGTGTTTTTTTTTCTTTCCAGTTTCATGTACGGCGAGCTAACAGACAGGAAGACCATTGAGAAGGTCAGACGGACGTTTGAGAACTATGAGTCCAATTGTTTCGAGGTTCTGCTCTACAAAAAGAACAGTAAGTAAAAGGAAAAAAAGTTTAAATTCAAAATCTGCCCTATTTCTCTTTTTTTTTAGCTTGGTCAATATTATAATAATAATAATAATCCTTTCATTTGATATAGCACTTTTCACATCTTATCGCCGTCCCAAAGCGCTTCACAGAATATATTGTAAAGTGAATTGATTGTATATTTGTGGGCGAATTGCGGCACCCAATTGCGCACAGCAACGTCCCCACAAACGTATCTCTCCCACAAATATACAAGATTGAATACATGGATTATACGTGGATTGAAATGACCAATTTTTATTAATGTGTTTTTGGGGGGATGGATTATTATTAGGCATGTGGAGTAAGGAAACTTGACCAAGGTCTCGCCCTGATCTGCCTGGATTCGAACACAGGTCTCCCGCTTGTAAGGCGAGTGCTCTAACCACTGAGCTACAGTAGCTCAATATGACATAGCGCTGATTGTTTCAGAGGTTTTCTCCGATCACCTATTCAGAGAATTTAGTGTATTATCTGAGCTGGATTTTTAAGACAATCTGTTAGCATCATCCCCGGTACATGATCAGAATATACGTTTACCTTCTAAGACACATCCAGGCCAACGATGATTTAGAATAGTACCAGTACCAGTAGTAATAACGCTTGCATTTGATGTAGCAGCTTTTACTTTGAAAGGCTGCATCAAAATGCTTCACAGGATTCACCGCAGTTGAACACGGCAGCCAATTTACTCACAGCAATGTCTCACGAACAGCCATGAAGTGAATGATTATTTATCTCTGGGGGATTATTGGCTGGGACACATTTCCCACATTCAAACGTCCCGTTGATAAGTTTGGATTTGAGATCATCCAAATGCATCCATGTAACAGAGAGAGTCACTTGGCTCTCTGGATCCATAGAGTAGTATTCTGTCGCTGGACTAGTCTGGTTTATTTTATCACTGCATGGGTGCTTTGCCCTGTGGCAAATTTTCAAACTTATTTAGCTTTAGTACGCATTTACAATTGCTTGGTTAATGTAGAGTTAAAAGGCTTTTTTTGCATGAACAGATTGAAGAAGGAGTTTGGGGAATAAAGCAAAAAGTTGAGCCACACCGCCTCACTTCCATTACTGGCGAAGGTTGGCTTCAAATTAAAATTAGACAGAAGAAGTGAGACTTCTTCATTTAAGAGGCGGTATGGAAATTCAGAATAGCAAACTCTGGACACCTGAAATTCCTGGTGCAAAAACATATGTGGTTCATACTTAGAGAAACTGTATTCATCTTCGGATTGTTCATCTGCCCCCAACCTCTGGAACTCCATCCCGCAGTCCCTCCACCTCCCCCCACCCCCCCGTGTCCTCCTTTCAAGTCTCGCCTCAAGACTCTCCTTTTTGATGGATCCATCGGCAACTCCTTATCCCCCCCCCCTTTTCCCTCACCTGTCCTCAGCTCGGGTCTGAAGCAATAACTGTCCAGCGCCTTGGGACGTCCTCCTAATGTGAAAGGCGCTATATAAATGCAATTTTGTTGTTGTTGCTGTTGTATCACTTAAGTTTAATTGTTCTCTTGAACTCCCACCACTGTGTCCCAGGTCCCCCTTCAACAACAACAAGATTAACAACAAATTTACATTTATAGAGTGCATCGAGAGGACTTGAAAGGGGTGTCCATCTTTCTAAATATTTCCAAACCAAAAGGACGAAATCTTAAGGTTAGAACCAGGCCATTTAAGAGTGAAATCAGGAAGCATTTTGTCACTCAAAGGGTTGGTAGAAAACTGTAACTCTCTCTCAGCCCAAAAGGCCATGGATGTTGAATCCATCCACACCTTCAAGAGTGAGGTTGACGGGTATTTGGTAGGTCAGGGTATTAAGAGATATGGGTAGAAAGCGGTAAATTGGAATTGAAAGGATGAGTTGAGGACCAGATCAGCCACGATCTAACCAAATGGCGGAACAGGCTCGAAGGGCTGAACGGTCTACTCCGGTTCCTATGTTCTTCAAACTCACCTCAAGAACTATCTCTTTGAGATTACCACCTCCTCCGACATCCCCACATCGCCACCCCCACCCCCAACCACCTCCTTCCCCCCCACTCCTGCTCCAGTTGACGGTCTGAATGTGAAGCAATTTGAGATGTCCTTCCAATGATGAAAGGTGCCAACACAAATATAAGATGTGTTGTTCATTCATGCAGTATTTTTATCTGCTTATTTGTGCTGAGTTACAGAAGGAAGACTTGATGAATATGATTTTGCCTCATCCAGAAAGCTTGTTGTGGCTTTTGTTCATCCTTTCAGGCATTGGTTGTTCCTTTTTTTGTTTAAATAATTAAAGCTTTCATGGAATTTAGACAATTAAATATAGCCCATTACCTTCTTGTACATCAAGATGCCACATTTTACCGCGCAGACAAAACACATTAATATTGTTAAAAAAACGCAATAGCTTTTTAACGTATCACATTTGGCAACTGCATATCAGCCAAACATTTTAATCAGTATTCTGCCTTGAAACATTCTGCTAAAAATATTTTCCCGATTTATATTTAAGTTGCTGATGTTATAAAGATCAATTTTAATGTCTTTTCCATGACGTTGTCAGCATAAATACTGTTTTCGAGTGTGTTTTCTTTTATGATAGTGCTAACATTGCAAGATACCATCTTTTGGATGAGACATTAAAACCTTGGCTCCGTCTTAACTATTCAGGTGGATGTTAAAGATCACTTGGTGTTGTTTGAAATGAGAAGGGAGTTTCTCTTCTGTATATATTGGCCAACAATCCCCCAAATAACATTGGTCATATTGGCTGTTTCTCTGGGTCAACTGGAGGAAATCAAGGCAAAGTGGATAAGGACTGAGTGGGGGAGGAATGTTTTTTTGCATAGAAGGATCAGAATGCCTCTAAAGGTCAGAGAGGAGCCATTTAGGTGGAGTCCTGTAGCTCAGTGATTAGAGCACTCGCCTTACAAGCGAGAGACTTGGGTTCAATTCCCGGCAGGTCAGGGCGAAACCTTGGGCAAGTTTCCTTACCCCACACGCCTAATAATAATCCCTCCAAAATTGATTAATTCAATCCATTAATTCAATGTGGGACACTGCTGTGCGCAATTGGCTGCCTCGGTTCGCCCACAAATATACAGTAAATTTACTGTACAGTATATTCTGTGAAGCACTTTGAGACGTCGATAAGATGTAAAAAATGCTATATCAAATACAAGGCTTATGCATTATTATTATTATACCATTGAGGTACTTGGCTATCAGCCAATCTCCTCGACATTCAACCTAAATAATCCATAGGAATGTTACGCCTTCAATGTTTTATTTCAGTATCGATGGAAATCACTGTACCCAGAATGAACCCTCAACCATTTTATGGCTGCAAACCAATGGAGTTTAGCATCCCCTTGCCCCAAAGGCACTCTGTAGAGTTGACATTAACACACGGTTGATAACAAGTAGAGAAACGCAAAAGCTACCACCAGGAACCATCCCTATTCCTTTCAACATGAATGGCAGCAACTGGAAATAATGATCTGAACCCAGCGTGAAAAACAAATCAATGTGACTTACTCTAACACAGGCAAAGTGACAAAAGGTCAGTCACAGTGAGGGGGAGAGAGTGAGAGAAAGAGAGAGGAAAAATAGAAAATGGATAGATTTCAGAGAGCGTACATTAGACCAGAACCTAATACATCACACAATCTAATAGCAAAATTGGAGAAGAAAAATAAATTGGATTGTGGAATGCACTTTGATAATCTTTATTGTTTATTTTTAACCTACTGTAATTCATTAGTATGACCATGTGTGGATATATTTGCCCACAAGTATACAGTCAATTCACTTTACAGTACATTCTGTGAAGCGCTTTGTGATGTCTAGAAGACATGAAAAGCGCTATATCAAAATGCAAGGATTATTATTATTTGTTATATATTTATATGTGGTTTACCCTCCATCCTTTCTAAAGGACACTGGTGTGTTTGTACCTTTGGTGAACACCTTGATATCCAGTTAACTACCTACAAATCACATTACCTCCGATTATCTGCAAATATCTGGCACTTCTGTATATTGCAAATCAAAACATAACAAAACAAATTCCACTTCCACCCCCACAAAATATCCAGTCGATTGACTTTACAGTGTATTCTGTGAAGCACTTTGAGACGTCGCGAAGATGTGATTAGGAGCTGTGTCAAATGCAAGGATTATTAATATTATTATTACTAATGCCTGCTGTAAGTTAGTCAGTCGTGATCACTGATCTCTATACGTGGAGTCCCGTGGTTCAATCGTTAGAGCACTCGCCTTACAAGCGAGAGACCTGGGTTCAATTCCCGGCAGGTCAGGGCGAAACCTTGGGCAAGTTTCTTTACTCCACACGCCTGATAATAATCCCTCCTCCCAAAAAAAACTCCCATAATAAATTTGTCATTTCAATCCACGGCTGTTTGTGGGGGACGCTGCTGTGTGCAAAATAGCCTCCACGTGTCGCCAGCAAATATACAGTCAATTCACTTTACAGTGTAACTGTGAAGCGCTTTGAGACATCTAGAAGTTGTGAAAAGCTTCTATTATTAGTATAATAATTCTTATTGTTATTATTATTAGTATTAATCATGTGGATGAACAGACCATGCCATCATAACACTTGGAGAGAAAGTTGTTCAACATATCTTTCTTTTGTTGGCAGGAATGCCAGTCTGGTTCTACATGCAGATTGCACCTATAAGAAACGAACACGACAAAGTGGTTCTGTTTTTGTGTACTTTCAAAGACATTACCGTGTTCAAACAGCCCATCGAAGATGAATCAACCAAAGGTAATCTTTCACTCTGTCTCGCCGAAGTAAAGTGTTGCTAATCAGATTTCAATTTGGGTGTCTTGCCTACAGGACTGACGATGATAAATGTACGGGAGCAGGAATGATCTTGTGTACGGAATGCAAGAACGTTGATACTGCACTTGCAACACATTACACTAAGGGTTTGATGTCTTCCCGCATCCAAACAGAGTTAATACACATCAAAGATGTCTGAATTGTTTTACTCTGGACCGTTTAAAGCCTGATATCCATCCTGAGTACTAGTTAGCCTGCTTTCGAAGGTGCTTTCTCCCTCAACGGTGGTTGAGGCTCATTGGCAGCCTAGTTTACATTGTTTTATAGTGTTGTGTTTAATGTCACCATGAATCTGCATGTGCTGTGGAATATTTATGGTGCAGTGGTTGCCATCCCAGCAGAGTTCCCTCCCGAGCGCTTCCATTGACGGCGCTCACGGTTTCATTCGGCGCACTGGCTCGTGTAAGAGCTCGATGGGTGGTGAACTGATTGCCCTGAGTGTAACAGAAGCCACTATTGAATGTGCCAATAACGTAACCAGTAGATTTCACCGCTAGGTTTTATCTCTGCCGTCAAAACATTTTGAGAGGCACGATTGGGGCGTCCAAAAAAATATATATATATGTTTTGCAACGAGCTATTGAAAAGCAACGCTACACAGTACCTTACAACGACAGTAAGAATGACTTTCAGCTGCAAGTGAGATAATAAACAGAGTGTGACAGTTACATATCTATTTGCTAGAACTGTTTGGTTGGGCAGCAATCGTGCCTAAGTGAAACACCTCAGGGATTCACACTGAGGTGCTATTAGGATATTTATCCACAAAGAACAACAGCCTGCGTTATATGTTGGATCCTTTGCTTTGTGCAGGACTTTTGCTTCAGTGACAGAGCAGAGACATCCCAGGCGACCTAGCATTAAAACCCAGATTGTAGAGTGTAATGGACCCTATTCTATCCTAACAACTGCGTGTGTGTGTGTGTGTGTAAACGTTTAGGCTCAAGACAGCAGAATGGTTCCCTACATTAGTGTGCTCATGTTTTGCAACAATAAATGGTAGACTGCAGTTTGGTGCTTGTCACTCTCCACGTGATGGATCTCAGTATTTTGGACCATTGGGGGAGGTGTGTCTAGTATCAGATTGAATCCAGTCTTGGGATAGACTGTTTATAGGTAATGTGCATCATGAACATAATGTGCATCATGAACAGTATGTTAATCGGCGCGCGATGTTTTCCAGGAAAACAATTAAGATTTTTGGAGGTTGCTTCTATAAATTAAATATCACTCTAATTCCTTTATGGATTCCCACTTATTTCATGTCCTAAGGCTCAGTTCTGCCTTATTTCTTCCCAACACTCTAAGGAAGGTTACACAAAAGTTCGCACGCCTCTGCGAGTTATTTGCGTTCCTTCAGATTGGGAAAGTTTGCTGTCTCCCGGGGTTGCAGTAACCCTTGTGTTCCACGAAGTGCTTGACAAGATTGGTTCGTCTAAAGGAGGTGCCCTTTGGTCGATGATTTCATCCCCCCAGAATAGCCAACCTTCTGACTTCCCATCACAGTGTCAAGCTGTTTTTATTTTAAATTGGCCCTATGTTCAGTCTCAACCGTCCTTCCTGGCAGCCTGTTACAGTTAGTTAATGCAACTTTTCTTTAATATTATTATTAGTTGCCCTCTCATCAAGGTGAAAAACTTACTGCCTTTGGCAATTCTTTATTTTAGTGCTCTGAATTCATCGCCGATTAATTTCTTCCATTAAAACAACCCCCCACCCCCCCCCCCCCCCCGTGCAATATTCTGCGTTCCAAAAGCGAGGCGAGCGCCATGCAGTTCTGTGAACGGTCACAAGGAGATGTGCAAGAGCGGGTTTGGTCGATGGCTCTCGATGACGTCTCCCTCCCGGTGAGGCTGCTGTGTGACCCCCCCAATGTCTCAGTGGCGACACCAGGAAGGCAACCAGAAGGTCCCTCCATGCGCTACGCCAACATGTCACCTCCCGCGGAGAGTGCGAGCACACCGGCATGCGCAGAAACACACACTACACACGCGGGTCCCACACACCCAAGGCGAGAAGATGCTGGCTACATTTCGAAGTACGTTCATTACAGAAGTCTACATTCTGGCAAGGTGGAGAAAAGCCACAATGCAAAACACTCGAGCAGAGATATTTATTTTTGTCCTTTAGGGTCCCAACTTTGACCATAAGACTCTCTTCCCGACACCCTACGTTCGCTTCTAATCTGCCAGATTATCCCCTTAAATAAATGATGGCTTTTCTGTTTCATCCAAGGCTTCCAGCAGTGGCTTATGCTATGATGTGCTGTTAAATCTCATTAAAAAACGATTGCTGATTTTTAACTGATCCTTACACATTAGACTCACTCTGCACAAAGCAGCTAAATATAGCCCCTAAAGTGTTTGTTCACCTTCCCCCCCAGTGAGCTTGAGTCTACGAGTCCCTGATGTAAAGTTGACGATGATAAGGATCTTGAATGATTCAATGAGATCTCCCCCGAGCCTTTCCTTCTCTCATTAGAAAACCTTCACTATTTAATCTGCAAAATGGTGTGTGGAGCTGGGTTACACTTCACCTCGCCTATAACAAAGATTGTCAGCTAATGGAGGCAAGAGGCTGTCTCACTCATTACCTAAGTAAAATTGATCGGATTATGCACAAAACTCTATCCACTCTTGCTCTGATTGATGTATTTTACTGGGTAACCTGCGTCAGAGCAGGGGGAAGAGATAGTACATGTACTTTGACACCAGTAGTATTTCCAGGCAGTGCGGATGAAGAGACAGAAGTAGAAGAAATTATCGCCTCCAAAAAAGAAAAAAATATTTGAAAGGTAGTTTCAAATCTCGGCGGATCGGGGGTTGGGGGGGGAGAACATTGCAAACAAGAGATGCAAACGATAAAACTAATTAGTTGACGCGATTCGTAATTTGGGCAGCTCTTTAAAAACAAACGTTTCTACGAACGGAAACCATTCCTTCTCGCTTTCCCAAAGTCCCGTCTGTCGCCCTCTATAATGCCTCATTAAAAAGCTCTAAATATTTATTGATGTGCAAAGAGGCTCGGTGCAGAAGTTCCTGTTGTGAAGAGACGTGATATCGGTGGCTTTGCAAGTTCCCTACACAACACGTTTGCACGACGTCCCCTTTAGAAACCCGACTGAGTGGCGGTAATTCAAACTCCTAGCTTGCATTATTTATGCTCTGAAGCTGGACACTTAAGGGTGAAATATTAAAAGCAATATTAATGAAAAAACACATCATAAAACCCTGCACTGTGGCCACACGCTGAGAGTTTGAGATAATTAGGCAGGAGTTTTGATTTACACCGGGTTTAAAAAAAAGCACACACTCAGTTTTTGCTCTCAGAGCCTATTTGTTTTTATGGCATAGTTTTAGCCGTAACATCTGCTTGCAGAAGATGGCACGGCAATTCAGATGATGAAGACTTTGAATAGCATTGAGCAAATGCTGGAAGTGGTGGTGTGGGCAATGGAGAGGTAGTGGTGGCGGGTGGGGGTGGATGTGGGGTGGGGGGGGATGTGGGGTGGGGGGGGATGTGGGGTGGGGGTGGGGGTGGATGTGGGGTGGGGGTGGATGTGGGGGTGGATGTGGGGTGGGGGCGGATGTGGGGTGGGGGTGGGGGTGGATGTGGGGTGGGGGTGGATGTGGGGTGGGGGTGGGGGTGGATGTGGGGTGGGGATGGGGGTGGATGTGGGGTGGGGGTGGATGTGGGGTGGGGGTGGATGTGGGGGTGGATGTGGGGTGGGGGGGGATGTGGGGTGGGGGTGGATGTGGGGTGGGGGGGGATGTGGGGTGGGGGGGGATATGGGGTGGGGGTGGGGGTGGATGTGGGGTGGGGGGGGGGATGGGGGTGGATGTGGGGTGGGGGGAAGCGGAATAAGTCTGGGGATTCACACCCGAAATTTTAATGAGCAAAGGCTGCTTCTGACCACAATTGTCGGTCATGTGATGGTCCTCAGCTGTGATAACTCTCACATTACTTACCACATTCATCCAAGCAACAACAAGTTACATTTGTACAGCGTCTTTGATGTCGAGAGACCGTCCGAAGATGCTGAACAGCACCCGAGCTGTGGGTTGGGATCAGGAGGGCTGGAGGGCAGAGAGAGTTGAGCAGGTGACCAAAGGTGCAGTCGAAGAGGAAGATCTTGAGATGGGCCTTCAAGGAGGCAAGGGAGGGGGGCAAGGCAAAGGGCCTGTGGGATGGAGTTCCAAAGCAGTAGCAGAGCAGTGGGGGATGGGGGGTGGGGGGGGCGGGTGGGGGACAAGGCTTATAAATCGATCGTGATGTTTGTTGATATGAAGATCTTGATATAACATGACTTGAGGCGAGACTTGAAGGAGGCCAGGGAGGGGGCGAGGCGGAGGGAATGCGGGATGGAGTTCCAGAGGTTGGGGGCAGAGTGGCTGAAGGCTCGCCCGCCAATGGTGGGCCGGGTGGGTCGGGGGACGTGGAGCAGGCCAGAGCCCGCTGAGAGGAGGGAGGGGGCGGGCAGGTTGGTAAGGGGATAGGAGGTCACGGAAGTGTGGGTTGTGGGACCTCGTTGGTTATCTGTGTCCCTTTTTTTCCTTTCTTAAAAAATAACAAGGGTGGACTAAATTTGCCCGTCTCACACGAGCTCTGACCAGCAGCCGGAGTGTGTTGCAGCAGCTGACTCCAATGAACAAATCCGATGGTGTCCACAAACACTCTCGACTAGCAGAGGTGAGCATTCCACGGAGACCTATAGCCTAGAGGTGAGAGGGCTCGTCTCTCAAGTGAGAGGACCTGGGTTCAATTCCTGGGGAGGGCTTTTCTGGGGAGTAAGAATCTCTTTATTAAAAAAAATTGGTTGCTCAACCCACGACTGTTTGTGGGACACTGCTGTGCGCAATTGGCTGCTGTGTTTCGCCTACAAAATACACAGTCAATTAATTTTACAGTGTATATTGTGTCACGTACTGTGAGACATCTCGATGATGAGATAAGGTGCTGTATCACATGCTAGGATTATCATTGTTATTCCGCATTCCACTCAGAAACCCTGGACAATTTTGTTCTTTCAGGGAACAGCTAAAGACCTTTCTTTTCAACCGCGCTTTCGGTCACCTTCTTCCCCCCCCCCCACCCCGGCTCGGCCCCGGGATCCGTTATTGGGAAGCGCTCTGAGACGCCGTCCGGGGTGGAGTGAGGACACTATATAAATCCAAGTTGTTGTTGTTGTTATTCTAGGTCCTGCAGTTGGGATCGGACATCCTCCCTCAATACAAACAGGAAGCTCCAAAGACTCCTCCGCACATTATTCTGCATTATTGTGCGTTTAAAACCACCTGGGATTGGATCATCCTGATTTTAACCTTCTACACTGCCATCATGGTTCCCTACAATGTGTCCTTCAAGACGAAGCAGAACAACATTGCCTGGCTGGTGCTGGACAGTGTAGTGGATGTGATATTCCTGGTGGACATTGTGTTAAACTTCCACACCACTTTTGTGGGGCCCGGTGGGGAGGTAATATCCGACCCAAAACTGATCCGAATGAACTACTTGAAGACCTGGTTCGTGATCGATCTGCTCTCCTGCTTACCTTACGATATCATCAACGCCTTCGAAAATGTGGACGAGGTAGGTCGATGAAGTTTTCGGTGTGAGCTGTCGGTCTGCGCGTCGCTTTGGACAGTAGCCCAATCAACTGCGAGGGAGAAACACAAGATCAGGGGAATTTGCTAGAAAAAAGACCAAGGTCAATACAGTTCGCTTGCACATGTCATGTCCCAGACTATATAATAACACCTGTGTGGTGGGATGTGAGCATTCTCACCAGCGATAATTATCAGCTCACATAGTGCAAATTTTCTCCCCATGCACTTAAGTTAATTCAGCCACAGTGCGTAAGGTATGAGTTTGTGTTTCGTCTGCAGAATACACAGCCAATCCACTTGACAGTGAATTCTGTGATGCGCTTTGAGACGCTTCAGTGATGTGATAGGCGCTATATCAAAGGCAAGGATTTTTGTTGTTATTATTCTGTGCGCACTTGGCTGCCGTGTTTCGCCCACAAATGTACAGTCAATTCACTTTACACTATATTCTGTGAAGTGCTTTGAGACGTCGACAAGATGTGAAAAGCGCTGTATCAAACGCAAGGATTATTATTTTTATTATTATTCCAACTCCCTCCTGCTACCCTTCCACCTTCCCCTTTCTCTGTCTTCGTATCGCACCTAAAAGCCTAATGCTTTGACCACTGATCACCTCTCCCCCCCACCCCCCCTCTCACTGCTCCCTTGCGCGCGGTCGGACTCCGTCTTTGTGAAGCACTCCGAGACATTATCCTGTGCGAAGGGCACTACGTAAACCCAGGTTGTTGCAAACGTACATCCGAGAATATGAAGCAAAGTGGTAAATCATGCACATTACTTATGTAATTACATGGCATGATTATGCCTGGCGTGTGAATTATGAAAATCACATAATTCACAGCCTGCTTTTTTTTCGGCGTCAAGCGAAATACAAGATCGTATCGTAATTCAGCCAGAAAATCATGGATATTCTTAGCAAGCGAATCTGTCTATTGACAGCTGGCGGGTAGGGACATTGTATCATCTGGTCGTTATTACAGACCCTGCTTGATACATGATTTTATGGTGCAATTTTTGCCCATAATCGTTTCTCTTGCCGTTAAAATTCACAGGAGTTAGATCCCACCCAGCCTGGCACATTGCATGATTATGACTATCATTATTATTACCTGAGGCAATGCCAAGTCTCTTAGTGCCCTCATCACTGTAACTTGTGGTACGGGAGATTACATTTTGTTTTAAAAATAATATATTGATTCAGAAATATATTTCTAAACAACATAAATCCCAAGCAAAATACAATATCTACTTTTCCATTTTCAATTACCGAAATATACCATTCCTTTGTTCGTTGTACAGTACATTTGTTCTCCGCGTACAAGTATGTAGTGGGTTGTTAGTGCAAAAAAAACCACAATAATAAAAATGGATCATTTTCAGTCCATGGCCGTTTGTGGGGGACGCTGCTGTGTGCAATTGGTTGCCGCATTTCACCCACAAAATATAGTCAATTCACTTGATAGTTTATTCTGTAAAGCGCTTTGAGACGTCAATAAGATGTGAAAAACGCTATATCAGATGCAGGGATTATTATTATCATGATTATTATCTGCAAAGAATACCTGCCAGTGAGATATTGTACATCCAAAAGTTAACAGCAATTGGAGGGTGAGCATTAAATGCTTTGCTTTCTCTCTCTTTCTCTCTCTCTCTCTTTTGAGATGTGAAGGTGATTCTTCACCAAAATTGCAGACATCACACAAATTCTGGTCGATGAGGATTAGCTCGCCGTTTTGTACTTTTACGGGCGGTTAAATTGTGCTAAGCATTAAGTAAAGTGACCTTTATCATATATTCAATCTGAGAGATTGGCTTTTAGAGAACTAATTCTCTCCTGCACTGGCTTTATCAAGAGGAGACTTGCTAGCACACGAGATGAGAATATTTTTTTCCAAGTGCTGAACAGTGCGCAATGCTTTTGCAGGTGCGCAACTCGACAGCGGGTAGATAGTGTTGGCAGGAATGATGTGATTGAATTACACAAGCAGCGAAAGACTAGAGCTCTCGGCGGCCGGCTGACACAAATGATGAGGCTTAAACGCTGACGTGCTGGAGGTACCCAGCCATTAGCAGAAGTGAGCAGAACCATTCGAAAACTCAAGGGACTTTTACGGAGAGGTTTACGGAGGACTGACCCTTAGCTACGGGACTCTACCTCCCATAGCTAAGGGTCAGTCCTCCGTAAACCTCTCCCTAAGGCAGGAGCAAGGCTGGTTGATCTTCAGGAATGACCCATAATAATACGACTTCTAATAATAGTAATAATAATAATAATCCTTGCAATTGATAGCGCTTTTCACGTCTTCTAGACGCCTCAAAGCGCTTCACAGAATACAAAGTGTAAAGTGAATCGAGTGTATATTTGTGGGTGAAACGCAGCAGCCAATTGCACACAGCAGTGTCCCCCACAAACGGTCGTGGGTTGAAACGACCAATTTTAATTATGGTGGGGTTTTTTTGGGGGTGGGGTGGCAGGGATTATTATTGATGGATATCCAGTGGGTAGAGTGAGTTTAATGCGAGTGTCAATGGAAATTCGATCATATTACTCAAACTTTCAATTCCACTTGATTTTTGCATCCGTTTTGGATGCCGCTGTGTGCAGCAGCAACAACAACAATAAAGTTTACAAGATGATCTTGATCGGAATTTATTGAGGAGAACACAATGTTTTTCCGGTGAAACTGCAGTGATTCATAATACAAACACAGCTTTTACAGCTTGCTTCTAAAACAGAGAAGATTAGCTGTCTTGGCAACTGAACGCACCTATAACTGATGGTTCGACATGTTGCTATGGCAGCTAAAGCGTTCAAGAACTGCGTGTCAGGCTTAGCTCAGTTGGTAGCATCCTCGTCTCTGAGTCGGAAAGTAGTTCGTTGAAGACCCACCAAGTCAGGACTTTGAACTTGTGTAGACTAGATTGATATTTCTAATGCTTGGAAGTCTATCCGTACCTCTCCCCCTATGAACCTCCCCGCCCCCTCCGTTTAGTGGGCTCTGGCCTTCTCCATGTCCCCTGCCCGACTCACCCTACCATCAGTGGATGGGCTTTCAGCCTCTCTGCCCCTACACTCTGGAACTCCATCCCACAGTCCCTTCGCCTCGCTCCCTCCCTCTCCTCCTTCCAGACTCTCCTCTTTGACCGTGCCTTCTGCCGCCCTCCCAACTCTCTCACTCCCCTCCTAACTCTCTCCCGCCCCTCCCCCCTACCTTGCCACTCTCCCTTGCTCAGGTCCCGCCCTGACTGTTCAGCGCCTTGGGACGTCCTCCCTATGTGAAAGGCGCTCTATACATGTAGTTTTGTTGTTGTTGTTGTATCAGGCGAGAAGTTAAGCTGTCTGATCATGTAGATGTTAAAAGTTCCCTTGACTCCGCTTCGAGAAGGGAAGGGCGTTCCTCCTAGTTTCCTGCCCAGCAATTCCCCCAAATATAAATGGTTATTAGCGACCACATTCAACGATAAAATTTGCACCACGTCATTTTACAGTAAATCCTGTGAGGTTCTTCGAGCCGTCCTCCTGATGTGAAAGACTCTTAAATCAAACGCAGGGATTTTTTTTAAAAAGAGATAAGCTTCTTCATGAAACCAGTAGATGGAACGAAGGCTGGTTGAAATGCACGTTCTTTCTCATGGCAAATGCGGACTTTGTGTTCACGTTAGCAACAGAAATATTCTTGATTGTTTTAATGCTGCCCAGCGCAAGAAAAGATTAAAAATAGCTACATTCGATTTGTTCTCTTGCGATTTTTCTCAGGCAAAACATTTCCTGACAGCTATAAATTATGAAGATAATTTTGTGCCTGCAGTGTATGAAAATGTTGTGCAAATCATCTAACATTGCAATAAGGGGACACATTTAGCAGCTGCCTGGTGATTATACATGCTTTAAAATCATATAACCCACAGATGTAGTCAATCTGAATCTTCCTTCCTGCCATTTGTTATTCTCTTGCGGAATTCAATTGCTCATAACGGGGGAGAATTTTTTAAAAAACTTTTGGGTCACTTAGGCTTGATTTCAACTTCTGTTGCTGCTATTTGAAGCTTCGAAGCACACGAGTATTTAGAGCGACACAGTCTCAAAGAACTCCGCCTTTTTTCATTTTCCAGTTTCCTTCCTAAAGTGTTACAAACTGTGCAACATAGATTTGTCATCCAACAGCATGTCCAGGTTCTTAAGATGCAACTTTTTAAAAACACTACAGCATCGTGTAGAAATTCTTCAAAATCCCTACCTCATAATAATAATAATAATAGTCCATGAATTTTGATCTAGCGCTTTTCACATCTTCTAGACGTCTCTAAGCGCTTCACAGAATATACTGTCAAGTGAATTGACTGTATATTTGTGGGCGAAACGCGGCAGCCAATTGCGCACAGCAGCGTCCCCCACATACAGTCGTGGATTGAAATGACCCAATTTTTATTATTGTGTTTTTTGGGGGAGGGATTATTATCAGGCGCGTTGGTCTATTGGTCTGGCTCAGTAATATTAATACTAGACGAATACAATAATAATCCTTTAATTAGACACTGATCACTGCCTTTCTGGGTGTTCATGGGTCCTTGTTGTCAGCAAATTTGCTGCTGTGTTGAAGTACCCAGTCACCACACTCTGGTACTGTAACTCCAGGGAACAGCTTTTAGATGCTTCGCGGAGGATGCAATAATGTGCTATATAAAATGCAGGTGGTAGTATTATGTCTGTTGCTTATTCCATGCCAAAGATTGTAAGCACATTTTTATTATATACTGACACCAATTAACCAATGCCTTCTGGAGAGAGTGCAAAGTAGTGTTCAATATTCACAGAGAGCAAATTGCAATATTCTAATTACTTAAAAAACTTTTAAATGGTTGTACCTTCAGCAGCGAAACAAACTTGTGTTACACTCCCTTCTCATTAGGTGCCATGAGAAATATCATATCTACTTTGTGTCAAATCTACTGTGCAATTGTGTTGAGTTTTAACTCATCGGGCGTATTGGCTGTCTGTCAAATGCTTGCTGGGAGTTACCAAAGTAAACTAGAATAAATAGGATAATATTTCACCGTTTCAGAAGGTACGCAGATTATTACTGACATTGTTATTGCGCCTTGTTTTAGGCTGTTATGAGCTGTGAAAATTATGAAATTGTATTAGACTCTTCACGATTATATTACAGTCAAATTGGATTAATGCTCATGATATTCTGTTCCTGTGAGGTGTTTTCAAATGCAACGTTGGCAGAATAAGATCACTCAACGCTCAACAATTATCTTTAGGAATTGCATTCCTCAGAAGCACCAATAAAATTTATTAAAATTGTTGTCTAACTGCATTAGAGGAAAGCTGGTTGGATACGGATGTACTGACAGAGAGAATTGCTTTCCCTCTCCCACTCCCCTTATGCTCCCCTCAAACAAAAGTGATCTCATTTCGGGAAGGCAGTGGGAAGAACAACAACAACTTGTATTTATATAGCGCGCTTCATGCGGGATGGTGTCCTGAAATATGCTTCAAAACAAATCATAGAATCCTAGAATCATAGAATGTTACGGCACAGAAGGAGGCCATTCGGCCCATCGAGTCTGTGCCGGCTCTTTGACCGAGCAAGTCACTTTTGTTAACCCCAATCACCAGCTTTCTCCCCATAACCCTGCAAACCCGTCTTCCCAGATACCTATCTAGTTCTCTCTTAAAAGCTGCTATCGAATTGGACCTCACTACCCTTTCAGGCAGATCATTCCAAATGGGATAATTCATCACGAAACTAAACAATGGGGTTAAAACTCCACCTGGATTTACTGAGTTAATTTGACATTTCACTGTGTCGAGTTAATTTTGAAGCCGATTTTGTGAAAGCTTTTTTTTCCTAAGGGCTATGGATAGTGGGTTTCGAAGTAAAGACGGAATTCAACAATTTGCCAAAATCTGCGATCTCTGGAATGCTACATTTATACAAGCAAATTTAGCCCCAAATTGATTTTTTTTTTTAAATCCCTGAGTTATTATTAAAATTCTATCATAAATTATTACCCAGGAAGCAATAAAGAGGATGTTTTTTGTTCCATTTCCTTAACAATGACTTTCCTCTCCTCGGTATGTGGGGAAAGACATTGTCAAACAGGGGGTGGGTCCGTCATTCATTTATTTTAAAATGTATGTAACCAGCTAAACACGCCTTTATAAATAGTACCTTTCCTTGCATTTGATACGGCGTGTTTCACGTCATCTAGACGTCTGAAAGTCTTCACAGAATATGCTGTAAAATGAATTGGCTGTATATTTATGGACAGAAATGCTGCAGCCAATTGCGCAGGGCAGCGTCCCCCACAAACAGTCGTGGGTTGAAATGACCGGTTTACTGTTTTTTGTTTCCGAGGAAATATTATCAGGCGTGTGGAGTAAGGAAACTTGGCCAAGGTTTCGCGCTGCCTGGAATCGAACCCAGGTTTCTCACTTTGAAGGCGAGTGCTCTAACCACTGCGCAACAGGTGTCCACAAAGTCTAATTCCCCCACCCCCCCACCACCAACCCATCCCTAATCTCTCAGCCCAGTTCTCCCTTCACCCGTTTAATTTTTTGCTTTTGCACCTTTGCAACTAATGTAATTGAATCAATTCTGTTAAGTGATTTACTGGCATCCCTCCACTCTCCCTGATCCCCATCCCGAGCCAACCTCGGGTCTGAAACGCTGACTGTCCAGCTGCTTGGGGCATCCTCCTTGTATAGTGAAAGGCTCTATACAAATGTAATGTTGTTGTTGTTGTAGAATAGTCTAGGGAAACCCTGCTGGTTTGCACCAACGTGATGTTATGTACGTTGTAAGAATAAAATCAAATACCCAAAGTAAGCCACAGTAATTTCTTTAACAATTCTATTCCCCAGTGGGCAGATTTCTCCAACTGCAATCAATAAGTGCCAACATCTCTATCTATGAGCTAATAGTCAGCTCTATTTGACTATTTGCAATAATTTGCCACTGGAGCGAATGGAAAAAAAAACATTGGCCCTGCTAATTATTCTTTTTAAATTCACTGGAACTTAGTATTGCGTAATGTTCGCCAAACAACCAGAATCGGTCTCAATAACTTTTTGACTTGAGTAAGATCGAGTCAGGCCAAAGTGTTCTTAACTGACTCCGATGTATTCTTGCGAAGGGATTCAGTGGCTGGGGTAAACTGCTGGGACCCTAGACTCACTGAAGTTGTCGAGTTGAAAAGAATATTTAATGTTCATCAGATTAGGCTATTGGAAGCCTGGTCCTAAAGCAGATATCTGAACTGAAGGCTTTGTGGAGTCCTGCGGTGTATTGGTTAGAGCAGTTGCCTCGCAAGTGAGAGGACTTGGGTTCGAATCCCGGGCAAGGCGAAACATTCGGCATGTTTCCGACCTCCACCCGCCTCTGTTTACCCAGCAGTAAATAGGAACCTGGTTGTAGGAAGTCGATTAGCTGATTGCCTTTCACGGGATAATAATCCGTGACTGTTTGTGGGACGCTGCTATGCACAATTGGCTGCATTGTTTTGCCCGCAAAATATACAGCCAATTCACTTTATAGTGCATTCTGAGAAGGCTCAAAGGTGTGATAAGCGACTATACCAAATGCAAGGATTACTATTACTATTATTGTTAAAGCGAAGAGCTGCTGATCCAACCTTTGTGTGACATTTCTTCAGTCTCAAATTGGGGACACGGCTGCAGCTAAGGTCGCAGGTGTTGGTTGTGAAATTGCTCGTAAATTGTTCTTTTTGCAAAGTGATTTGCAAAGTAATGCTTTTGTCTCTGTGACTGAAATAGGGAGAGCAGGGAGAGCGAAGCGAGTTCAGGGGGGGGACCCATTTCACATCTCACAGCTAGGAAATGCATTGTTCGAAAAAGGAAAGATAGCATTAACGGAACAAAATGAAAATGCGTCTGATGTGAAGCCCCTTGCACATCGGGAGGCAAGGGCTTCATGGAATAATAATGATGATATAATAATCCTTGCATTTGATATAACGCTTTCCACATCTAATCAACGTCTCAAAACGCAATGCAGAATATACTGTAAAGTGAATCGACTGTACATTTGTGGGCGAAATGCGGCAGCCAATTGCGCACAGCGGTGTCCCCACAAACAGTCACGGATTGAAAATGACCAATTTTTATTATTGTGTTTTTTGGGGGATGGATTATTATTATTGCAGAATATACTGTAAAGTGCAGTGACTTTCCTAGGCAAACGCAACAGCAGTGTCCAACAAACAGCCATGAAACTAATGTGTTGGGGGAGGGGGTGGAATTGTTGACCGGATTTGATGCAAAAATGTCAAACTGAGTGACTAATTTCATCTTGTTCTGTTAATGTGCCCTCTGAAAGCTCTGAAAGCTCAAAACAGCTCAAAACAATGAAAGATCGCCAGAAAGATAATAATAAGATAATAATAATCCTCCCACTTGATAAAGGGCTTTTCACGTCTTTTCTAGACGTCTCAAAGCGCTTCACAGACTATACTGTAAAGTGAGTTGATCGTATATTTGCAAAACTCGGCTGCACTCGCAGATGTAAATGTACATTCTGTGAAGCGCTTTGAGACATCTTCTGTGAAAAGCGCGACATCAAATGCAAGGATTATTATTATTAATCGATGGTGACAAGGTAAGAAGAGACAAAAACGCACTTTACCGGTATAATTATACAGTAAACTCCCGATAACTTGACCTTGGCTTAACTTGTCACTGTCACTTAAGTCAGCATGATGTCAATGATGCTGGCCACATTTAGTTAGGTGTGTAGACATGTGCCAAATTCACCACTCTGGAAATCTTGCCGCTGAGCCTTTTGCCCTGAGAGTGATGAGTTAGCATGAATTTACTGTAAATAGTTGAAGGCTCCATACTAAGTTGCTGCGCGTTCATCCACATTATATTTTCCATTTGCACATACCCTTGAGGTCTCTTAGTTCACATACACATCAAGTGACAATCGACTGTTTAAGTCTCAGCAATTTTACATCCAGAGTCATTGTTCACCCATTCGGAAACATTTGCATATCAATTACACAAGTGGGGAGGAGAGCAGTTATGGTAAATTATGCTTATATTTCTGTAAGACTTTCTTAATGATTCCCACCATTGAATAGGTCTGGATGTTTGAAAATCTGCATGACAAGTTTGTGTTTAGTGGAACAATTAAATGGCAAATCTCATAATATGTGAGAGAGTAACTTATATAAATAATATAGTATAAGGAACAGTCCTATACTGATTGAAATAAGTTTGTGCATGAGTCTGAATATCATTAGCCATACTTGAAGCAAGATTACTTTAATCTTATATGTGGAACTCTTGTAGCTCAGTGGTTAGAGCACTCGCCTTACAAGTGTGAGACCTCTGTGCGAGTCCAGGCAGATCAGGGTAAACCTTGGGCAAGTTTTCTTACTCCACACACACACCTAATAATAATCCATCCAAAAAAAACCCCGATAATAAAAATTGGTCATTTTCAATCCGTGACTGTTTGTGGGGGACGCTGCTGTGCGCAATTGGCTGCCGTGTTTCTCCCACAAATATACAGTCAATTCACTTTACAGTATATTCTGTGAAGCGCTTTGAGACGTCGATAAGATGTGAAAAGCACCATATCAAATGCAAGGATTATATTCTCTTGAATCCGCATTCCCACCCACTGATTCGGATATGTTTACTAACAATTCAGTGATTGCAATAGAACTTTATGTTGAGATAAAACTCAATGTAATGCAAGAGGTGCCATAGATTCGGTTTCGTACAGCGTTTTAACATCACCTTGGGGTGTGATTTAACACAAGCCCTTTCCCAGCGTGCTGCTATTTGTAGGTTAGAATGAGCAGTTAAATCTTATTGCTCGGATTCTATGTCTGAAATTGTGCAAGTTTATCAAATTTCAGTGCCAAGCTGAAACAATCAAGAGGGGTAGACTGTTCACAGCAGGTGAGCTGTCTTTGCAGATCAGACTGTGTGCAAGTGGAGACAGCCAATTCACGGAATTGTGTCATAACTCAGAACCTTTTTTCAATGTCGGAATATAAATCACATAAATAGTCTGGCAGGAATAGCACCCGTGGCTACAAACTGCCGGAATGTTTACAGCGGGTAGGTACTGATTGAAAAATGGCGCAAGAGACAAAAGTGAGCACGCATGCACAGTAATAATAATAATCCTTGCGTTTGATACAGTGCCTTATCAGCTCGTTCAGATGTCTCATAGAGCCTCGCAGAATATACCGTCAAGTGAATTGGCTGTATATTTTGTGAGCGAAATACGGCAGCCGATGGCGCACGGCAGCGTCCCCACAAACAGTCGTGGACTGAGCGGCAGAATTATTACTTTTTATTATTGTCCCTGGAAAGCGATCTGCAAATCAACTCTCAACTTCCTACTTACTGCCAGGTAAACAGACAGTAGCATCTTCTAGACGTCTCAAAGAGCTTCACAGAATATTCTGTAAAGTGAATTGACTGTATATTTGTGGGTGAAATGCAGCAGCCAATTGCGCACAGCAGAGCCCGTGGATTGAAAATGATCAATTTTATTATTGTGGTTTTTTGGGGGAAGGATTATTATTAGGTGTGTGGAGTAAGGAAAGTTGCCCAAGGTTTTTCCCTGATCAGCCTGGATTCGTGCACAGGTTCTCACGTTTGTAAGTCGTACACAGGTTCTCACGTTAGATTGAGTGCTCTAACCACTGAGCTGCAGGACTCCACGAATAGTTACATTTAAACAGAGCTGAGTGTGAATGTGGTCTAAAAAGCCTCTTGTCTATAGATGTTTCCTTGGGTCCTGTTTTAAATGAAGGAATAAAAAGTGCAGTAACAATCTGTGCCGTGGGACAGATATGGAATCTTTGGATCAATTCTTAGTTTAATTTGCTGTGTCGGTTATCCGTTTACTTTGTCCTGAGATTGAAAGTAACGGTATTTATGATGTTAATATGAAGCTAAGAATCCATGAATAAGAATGTCAGAGTAAGTAAAGTTCTGATCTATCACTTGATGCTTTTTTATTAAACTTCAAGTGAGAAAACACTGTGTAGATGGAGCAGGATTAAATGAGTTGGGTGAATAATGCAAGATGTTATATTGTACGCCTGTTAGTTTAACTTGCAAATTAGGTTGAGCCATCACCTAAATGGTGATGGCTCAACCTAATGAAGCTATAAATTACTTGTCCTGCAAGCAGTGTTTCGAAGTAACTTTCCTCTGATGTAATCTCTCTCTGCTTTAATAATAATACAAATCAATGCATTTGATATGGCCCTTTTCACGTCTTCCAGACATCTCAAAGCGCTTCACAGAATACACTGTAAAGTGAATTGACTATATATTTCGTGGGTGACACGCGGCAGACAATTGCGCACAGCAGTGTCCACACAAACAGTCGTGGATTGAATCGACCGAATTATCATTGTTGTTTTTTTCCTTGAGGGATTATTATTAGGCGAGTAAGGAAACTTGCCCGAGGTTTCGCCCTGGCCTGCCGGGAATCGAACCCAGGTCTATGTAACCCAGGCGAGCACTATAACCGCTGAGCTACAGGACTCCGAATCGAGACTGATGTGGACAGATATTGGTTAGGTCAGGGTATAAGGGTTTGCAAAATAACACTTATTTGTTGATTGCAGGGCATTAGCAGCCTGTTCAGCTCCTTGAAAGTTGTCCGTCTCCTGAGACTTGGTCGTGTTGCGAGGAAGTTGGACCATTACTTGGAGTACGGTGCTGCCGTGCTGGTGCTTTTGGTGTGTGTTTTCGGCCTGGTGGCTCACTGGCTCGCCTGCATATGGTACAGCATTGGCGACTACGAGGTCGTCGACGAGAACACGAACACCATCAAAACCGAGAGCTGGCTTTACCAACTGGGACTGAGCATCGGGACGCCTTACCGTTTCAACGCCAGCGGCACTGGAGAGTGGGAAGGTGGGCCCACGAAAAACTCGCTGTACATATCGTCCCTTTACTTCACCATGACCAGCCTTACCACCATAGGATTCGGCAACATCGCCCCCACCACCGATGGGGAGAAGATATTCTCAGTAGCCATGATGATGGTGGGCTGTAAGTATATGGAATTTTGTTTCTCATTTACTTTAGTAATACTAGTAATAATAATATCGCCCTGAATAATAATCCCTCCACAAAACGATAATAAAATTGGTAATTTTCAACCCGCGACTGTTTGTGGGGAACGCTGCTGCGCGCAATTGGCTGCCGCGTTCGCCCACAAATATACACTCAATTCACTTTACAGTATATTCTGTGAAGCGCTTTGAGACGTCTAGAAGACGTGAAAAGCGCTATATCAAATGCAAGAATTATTATTTTGTTATTTATCTATTTTAATATATATTTTTATAAATAAGCTCACCACCGATCAGCAACCACCGTAACATCAACCCAAATGTACCAAATGGGGAATAAAAGCAGTAAAACTATTTTTGATCAAAATGGAATGAAGTTCTTTGTAAAACTGATATTTTTTTTTTTAAATCTTAAAATAACAGCGAAAATAGTCCTGTCTGTCCTTTGAGAAGAAAGCACTACTTTGGTAGAGTTCTGTATCACCTTTTTTTAATATAGCGATTCAAAGTCTCTTAAGTCTGTAGTAGTTTCAAGTTCTTGGCCCATTATATAAGCCTCGCGCTCTTCTCTCCAAGTGACTGGGTCAGACCCTTGAGAAGTTTGATTAGATATTATTCTAACATGTCACGTCTACCTTACCAACTGCTTGCAGCATCTCAATCCTTCAGCAGTTACCTAAGTCAGCGTTTCCATTGCACTCTCACCTCAATGGTGAACTTGAAAGGTATCTTCATAAGCCTAGCCACATCCCTATTTGCTGTATGTGGTCAATTTACAGTAGGCAATGTGTGTGACGGTGGGATTGCATGAATATTTCTTGTTTTCTCAGATGATAATAATAATAATAATCCTTGCATTTGATATGGCGCTTTTCACATCTTATCGATGTCTCGAAACGCTTCACAGAATGAACTGTAAAGTGAATTGACTGTATATTTGTGGGCGAAACGCGGCAGCCAATTGCGCACAGCAGTGTACCACAAAGAGTCGTGGATTGAAATGACACTTTTTTTTTTTTTGAGGGATTATTATTAGACGTGTGTGTGTGTGGAGTAAGGAAACTTGCCCAAGGTTTCGCCCTGACCTGCCTGGATTCGAACACAGGTCTCATGCTTGTAAGGCGAATGCTCTAACCGCTGAGCCACAGGAGCTCCAGAATGGCATGGAAGCTGGTGGGACAGCCTGATTTTCGGAGGGGGGGATTGCCACTTAGATCTAAATCAAAAGAGAAAAAGAACTGAATAATGAAACGTGATGGTTCAAAAAAGAAGCTCGTCGTCCAAAATGTAAGATTTGTGTGGAATTTTGGAAAATTTAGAAATTTTCCTTTGAGTAAATTAAACTTGAAAGAAAGACACATCAGCTGGGTGTGAAAACTTTCAGGATCCTCGAAAGGTGACATTAATCCCACTGGGATACTGAACAAACCAATTTATATATTTAAGGGAAGACTAAAAGTTAATCCATTTGAATGAGTAATCCTAGAACAGATGAGAATTATACTAATATTGCACCCAGCAAGAAGAAATCAGATGGCAGAAATCTTTTTGATCTTTACATTATTGGGTGATATTTTATGCTACCAAGTCAAGTGTACCCAGCAATATAATTCTCAAATACAGTACAAGGCATCGTTGATTTCTGTTGCCAGCAAACAGCGTTGGATCCCATTACACGGCTGGGAAAGATAGTATTATATGCAGCTCTGTAAATAAACCAGCTCAGCCTCGAAGATTATTGTGTGAGAAATTTCTCCTGGATTTAGATTTCCAATGCGAATGTTTTCTTCGCATTTCCAGAGTGTAAAGGAACAGGAATAAGATCCTCTTCCTTCCCTGTCTGTTATGATAAAATAAACTTTTTTTTTCGGTGGAAGGGTTTAATACATTTCTAGTCACTATTCCTTGCAGGAAAATAATATTACAATCCTTGCATTTGATATAGTGCCTTATCAGGTCTTCGAGATGTCTCAAAGTGCTTCACAGAATATACTGTAAAGTGAATTCACTGTATATTTTGTCAGTGAAACCCAGCAGCCTATTGCGCACGGCAGTGTCCCCACAAACAGTCGTGGACTGAAATGACCAATGATTCTTAGTATTATTTTTTGAAGCCGTTATTTCCCCCTGGAAAAGTAATCTGCCAGTCGAATAGCAACTGGGTTCCTACTTACCATTGGGTAAACAGAGACGTGTGGAGATAGAAAACTTGCCTAAAGGTTTAATGTAGCTGTACTATTTATGATGTGGTAAGGTTGATCGCAACAGAAAGCTGAATTTGTTGCCTGGGTTTTTATCAGTGAGGACAGTAACAGAGCAATTCTGAGTGAGATAGAGTGAGTGAGTATATTTCCTCTTCCAAAATTGCTCTAGCCCTGCTAAGTCATGCCAAATCCTAGGTAACTGTTAGTGTCCCAGAGGAAGAGTAAGGTTGACTCTACGGTCCTGATCAGAAGATGGAGAAGGAGGGGGCAAGGCAGAGGGTAGAGGAAAGGTATCTCAGAGTTTCTGGGTTGTTTCATAACCAGAATAATCGACGTGTTTTAACCAACGAAACTGTCAAACAGCAGTGCGGAGTAATAGCCCTGTTGCTGCACACAATCCAGACACGGGGAAGGTTTTTTTCCTCTTGCGGTTGCTCATGGCGGAACATTGAGCTCCAGTGTGAATTGATCAGGGCCACAAGCGTGTGTAGCACTTGCAGTGGTCGGAAGGCCTGACCCTTGCAGTCCTCAGGCCTTAGCTGTGGATAGCGTTCAGCCTACAGTGCCCTGACTGGATGTCAGTCCATTTCAGCTTAACAGAGCATATCTTAACTTGTTGCCTGATCATCTGCCAAAGTTGCTCAATTCGCTACCAGCAAACATTGCTTGTTTAAATATTTAAAGTGAAATACGCAGTGTTTATGTGTATTTTACGTGTAAATACGTGTATTTAAAGTGAAATACGCAGTTTCCATTATTAGATATGTTTAACTCGGCGGGCCATGGCTTCCTTCCATTACAACCGACTTCATTAAAGCCTTTGTTAAATTCCATCTGCTTAATTGGATCCTTATTTCATGTCATTTGATGGAGAGATAAATATACGGGCAATTCACTTTAAGTACATTCTTGTGAAGCGCTTGTGAACAGATGGTCTAGAAGACGTGAAAAGCGCTATATCAAATGCAAGGATTATTAGTATTACGATTATAGATAGCTTAGTGTCATCGACAATAATACTGCAGGGGGCCATTTAAAGATAGCATGAACTCATGCCTGAAAATGTTTCTCTTTGACTGTACCTGGAGTCACCTTCCCTTTCTCTCCTTCTTGCCATCAAATTACTTCATTGTTAAGTTGTCCGAGATGCTTTGCTGACCCGACATGAAAGACGCTCCATAAACTTGGGCAAATTTCCTTACTCCACACGCTTAATAATATTCCATCCAAAAAAAAACACAATAATAAAAATTGGTCATTTCAATCCACGATTGTTTGTGGGGGGACGCAATTGGCTGCCGCGTTTCGCCCACAAATATACAGTCAATTCACTTTACAGTATATTCTGTGAATCGCTTTGAGACGTCTAGAAGACGTGAAAAGCGCTATGTCAAATGGAAGGATTATTATTATTATTTTTGTTAGATACAAGCCCCCATTTCTACAGTAGGGTGCATGAGTCAAATGGCGACTTAAGCCAGCCTGCCCTCTTATTGAGTTTGAAAATCTGTGTGGAAAATCTCTTGGGGGTATCCACAGGACAGTGTGAATTCATCACAGGCAAAGCCATAGTCCATTTCTCGAATCAATTGAGTGAAGCAAAGCGAGTGGACTGTTCTCGACGTGAGTGATGTGCTTCTTTAATGATTTAGCAAGCACGCTGAATGTTAATTGCACTTTTTTTTTCATGTGTGTGTGTATTCAATGCCACAATTTTTGTGCACAGTCAGAAAGTCCTGGCTAGCCCTCAATTGATCATTTATTCAGGTCAAACCTAATTAGCTGTGGAAAAGTTGACGCAACATGCTATGCAGAAGTAATGAGCCTTAAGAGGCCCAGAAGGATGCTAAACCAAATGCATCTTAGATGTAGTTTACTCACAGCCTCTTGAGTGTGACAAACTGTAGCCTCCTGCCTTCCATTCAAATTAGTCCTGTATTTCATCTGTATTGTGCTCAATTTTGCATTGCTGGGTGTTGATATTACTGTAAGAATATTAATAATAATAATAATCCTTGCATTTGATATAGCGCCTTATAGACGTCTCAAAGCGCTTCACAGAATACACTGTAACGTGAACTGACTGTATACTTGTGGGTGAAAACGCGGCAGCCAATTGTGCGCAGCAATGTCCCCACAAACAGTCGTGGATTGAAATGACCAATTTTATTATCATGTTTTTTTTTGGAGGGATTATTATTAGGTGTGTGTGTGGAGTAGGGAAACTTGCCCAAGATTTCGCCCTGACCTGCCTGGATTCGAAACACAGGTCTCATGCTTGTAAGGCGAATGCTCTAACCACTGAGCTGCAGGAGCTCCATTAATAGACTAGGACACAGTAGAAACACTGAACCAACCCTCCTAGAACTGACGTACATTGCATGGTTGAGGACGAGGCAATGCACCAAAAATATAGAGAGAGAAACAAACAAGTAAAGCTGTGTACAATGCACTAATTTGTCATACGTGTATTTAGGTTTTCTATTAAAAAATATGAATCAGTGACAAGTATTACTGTTGTAAAAATAAATTGCTGGTATGTAAAGTGTGCCAGCCATAAATTATTTACTAAATATGGAATGTACTAAATATGGATAAATATCCATATTCCATATTTCCATTAGCTTAGTATTGTGTGGTTTTTAGTTCCATTATGAGCACTTAACTTGCTCAATAAAATATTGAGGAAGAGAGAGAGAGAGAGACAGACTCTCGTGAAATAATGTATGGTGATTCCAAAAACCAAGTGCAGTATTACACAAGAACGCTTGGAAAAGATGGGTGTTTGTTCCACACTTTCTGTTTCAAGAAGGTGTTATACAAACGCGAGTCTGTGTTGTAATGCCTCCATGTTACCTGGAGCTACTTAGGTTAGTGTTACTGCCAACAAATGATGAGACTAAACGCTTTTGTAATACCGATTCCAAACATTCTTGACTTTGCCCATTTTTTTTTTAAGGAGCGCTGCGTGGAAAGTAAAGCTACAAATATAGGGTTTTGATTCCGGCACTGATATATCATTCTGATGTCTTTCACACAAGCCAGACTTTTAGTTAATTAGTCTCTGGAGGCAGCGAGATGATTTTATATTTGCGCTAATTTAAGATACGCTCGTTTGGAAAGTGCGCTCATCAGCAGAATTTAGCAATTGGAGGTATTTTTAGCGTTATATTTTTTCAGAGAGTGAATGCTGCAACCAACTACCAGACACGCTTACCGGTACTCAAAAGGGCAAAGGATATATTATTATGCAATACTGCAGCAAATATGTTAGACTCAATAACTCCTTTTAATTTCTAAAGCGTTGTAGGCGAGTCCAAAGAAGACTTTTGGAATCGTGTGTGGGCTGTGGGGAATCGTCTGTAAATAAATTAACTTCCAGTGCTCTCAATATAGTCTCTGTGGATAGGAGCAAACATCCCTACGTGTGACTTTATCTCGGAGGTGGCTAATGTCGGCAGTGTACCAAATGGAAATATTCTGTTGCTTATCACACAGGGTAGGGTGATTTTCAGTGAGTTTATCTGATGAGTGGCTGAGTCATCTAGATTAGGGAAGAGCTAAACCTTTCTGAAGTCAGTCTTTAAAGCTAATCATCTTACAAGTTCTTTCAAAGGTACTGTAATTATCTTTCAAGGAATAAGTAGCTAATAATAATTTGCTGTCTCAATCCGTGGCTGCTTGCCTGCTGCGCACAATTGGCTGCTGCGTTTCGCCCACAAAGCGTACACTCAATTCTGTTCACAATATATTCTGTGACATCTCTTTGAGACGTCTCACGCAATGCGAAAAGGCACTGTATCAAAGCTAAAGAAATATTGTGATTAATAATAAGTCGGGCAGTTTGCTTAGGAGTTGCCCTGTGTTTGTAAACCGTGGACACTTGAACTCCACGGTCCACATATGCCAACCACACTATTTAGAGATCACAGAATTTCCCCTTCCCTGAAGCCTTCTTTTACTGACTTTGCTTCCCCATTTACCACCCTGGCGGCATTAATACTGCTGCTGGGCTTGTTTACAATCAACTAGCTCATTTCTGTTTATTAAGTGGATTGATTTGCATAATTGTAAATTTACATTTAATTGCACAATTAAACTTCCCCACAGCGGGGAGGTGCTGCTCTAATGGAAATGGAACAAACTGTGCTTTGGTGGAAAAGTGTAAAAGCTCCATCACTTCTTCCCGAGAGAGAGAGAGAGAGATCTAGGAGCACATCTAATCTGTCGACGCTTTCGTATGTTGTAATGCTATCTCCTTTTTCCGCTGTGCGTGTTTGTTTGGTAGACTTATTGCTTATCGTTTCCCACCCTTGTTCTCTTATCAATACCACTTTGCGTTCCTTAGTTAGCATTGTCTCACTCACTTCATCTCCGCCTCTTCCTCGCCTTTCTCTCTGCTTCTCTTTGATGATAATAATAATAATCCTTGCGTTTGATATAGCGCTTTTCGCGTCTTCTAGACCTCTCAAAGCGCTTCACAGAGTAGCTTGTAAAAAGTGTATTGTCTGAATATTTGTGGGCGAAACACGGCAGCCAATTGCGCACAGCAGTGTCCCCACAGACAGTCATGGATTGAAATGATCAATTTTATTATTGTGGTTTTTTGGGGAGGGATTATTAGTCAGATTAGTTTGGCTGTATCCATGCATACTGGTTCTTTTATTCTTTTACTCTTCCAGCTATTTATTGACCAGGTAGTTGGATGAGATTAATTCAAACGAGGGGGACTTTCATGTTCTCGAAGTACACCCCAATTTTACAAGGCCTTTGATGTTTGACACTTGCTAACGCTGATGGTGGCAAATGAAAATTCTTCCGAGCAACAGCCGGTTCCATAACGTGGAGCTTTCCGGCCTGTCACGCTCTGGAATTCTAACTTCGAAAAACTCTTCAAAGCATTCATGAGAGTCGCTCATTCTCCTTAGGTTTTCAAGGCATCTTTTATCACCTATGCATATTCAGAGGCTACTGTCTTAACGCCTCGCTTCCCCCCCCCAAAAATGACATGAACTAATTTAAAGCGCTGGCCTCAACCTACAATTTGCTGTTGAAATATCACTTTTTAATCTAAGGCCTGGGAATCCACCTAGTTATTACTTGTAGGGCCATTTTACTGTAAAATTTGAAAATGATGTCAATAGAATTGGGGAAAATTCTTAACCTCGTTCTTAACACGGAAACTGGCTTTCCGGAGGTCCTACTCTTTTAAAAAAAAACAGTCTTTGAATATAAAACTGTACTGAAGAATTTTCTTCACTGTTTTCTACACGATGCGATGGAATTTCAGGCATTTAGTTGTTTTCTGTGACAAGGTAGGAAGGGGCCAGGTGAATTCACGGGCAATAGTAAGTTTGCCATTATGGCTTCCTGAATACGAGTAGTGTGGAACTGGGAAACGAGTTGGTTAATGAGGCCAAACAGCTCACAGTGTGTCAAAACCTGGGACTGAAACTCCACAGCTGATCGATGGGCTTATCATCGATCGATGGGCTTGCAGTGCTTAGTTGATCCTGTGAAGGACTTTGAGATGTTCCTCTATATAAGGCGCTGCATCCAATGCCTGGAATCGCTTTGGGAGAACATCTCAAAGCGTTTTTCATGGGATATACTGTGAAGCGTAACAACTTTCTTGTAGGTGAATGCAGCAGGCGAGTGGCACACAGCAATGTCCCATGTACAGCCATGAAGTGAATGATCAATTTTATTGGGGGGAATTGTTGACCGAGAGAAACTCCCTGCTTGTTTTTAAATAAGACCACGGGATCGTTAATATCTCACCTGAAACATTAAGGAAACTTGTTTCTGTTTTACGAATCTCATGGAAGCACAGTAAAGTCACTTGTGTATCCGTTAACACCAGACACTGTGGTACTTTTAAAAAATGATGTGAGTTGTGATACCCGGCGTTGTGGGGAGGAGGTGGGGGCTGACCTAATAACTGTCAAAGTAAAGTCTCTCGAGATGTTCCTAGCTTTTGACAAAACCTTTTGACAAAATTTTATGTAAAATTTTAACCTGTACTTTCAGTCTGATCTCAGGCTGACATGTAATTCTTCAGCTGCATGTCTGTAAGTGGTAAGAGTTGGAAACACCCACGTTGAGGTCACGGTTGATTAAATTCATAATAAGGAGTCTTAATTTCTAGCCCCATCAGTGGGATGAAGGAATGTGACGCTGTTAGCACTCCCACTCCTACCTGACTCCATGAAAGTTACTGTTAGTTGCAATCAAATCAACAAAACATAGTCTCATTCAACCTGCAGCTCTCTCTCTCTCTCTCTCCAGTTTAGACTATTAACTTTACAGTATATTCTGTGAAGCGTTGTGAGAGATCTCGTAATAATAATAATAATAATACTCCTTGCATTTGATATAGTGCTTTCCACATCTTATCGATGTCTCAAAGCGCTTCACAGAATATTCTGTAAAGTGAATTGACTGTACATTTGTGGGCGAAACGCAGCAGTCAATTGCGCACAGCACAGCCGCGTCCCTACAAACAGTCATGGATTGAAAATGAACAATTTTATTATTGTGGTTTTTTGGGGACGGATTATTATTAAGCGTGTGGAGTAAGGAAACTTGCCCAAGGTTTCGCCCTGATCTAGATTCGAACACAGGTCTCACGCTTGTAAGGCAAGTGCTCTAACCACTGAACTACAGGAGCACTTAGGTGGGATAAGGCACTAAGTCAAAGGCAAGGATTCTTCTTCGTCTTTTTCTTCTTCTTATTATTATTATTCTCACTCACTTGGCATCTCAAATGGGTTTGCTGGAAATGCCTTCATTGTCAGAGGGGCTGACATTCAGATGCAAGGTGGACGTTAGGAATCCTATCGCACTCCTCATAAAGGGAAGCAAGTCTCTCCCAGTGTCCGGATTAAAATTGGTTATTCACTTCATGGGTGTTTGTGCAAATTCCTCAAAGTTAGTAGTTGCAGGAATCCAGGCTGTCTTGGTGGAGAAGGAACTATTCAGTCAGTCCAGTGTTTTAGGAACTGAGGTAGCATCTCGTCAACCCTGAAACATTACGAAGCAGGTTTCCAGTCTTTGTTCCCCAAATCGTTTCAATCATATATTAATAATAATAACACATAATCAAGACAACTCAAAGAACATCACAGGCTCTAGTGTAAAGCGGTGTGGCACTAATTAATGTATTTTGTGGATGTACGCGGCAGCCAATTTGCGCATAGCAGTGTCCAACATACAGCCATGGAGGGAATGAGGAATTATATTTGCCGGGTTGTCAGCCAGGACACCGGGAAAGAGACTGCCTTCTTCTTTATCCTCCTTTTGATATATAAAGGATTTGATTGTACAGAGAATGTCTATCTGGCGCAGTAGACATGAATGAGATGGGAAGTGAGGAGGGTGGCAAAGGAACACACTGCAGAACCATGCACTTTTCAATAACAATGGCTTTCTTAAGTGGCATTCACTCCAAATCCGTATAATCACCTCTTCTACTGTTCTGTAATGACATATCTGGGGCTTTGCGGATGGCACTTTCATGCTCCAGTTCAAGATTTTCCTGAATCTCTATTGTTTGGCACAGCTTTTGATTTTGATTGGAGCTTTGCGAGGGATCAGTGCGAGATGGAGAATTTGAAAGCTGCCGAGATATAAGAGATGCATTTTTCTCCCTCTGGTTTTTAATAGGAGACTTAAAGTAATCTTATTTCGGACGGTCATAATTTTCTTAAGCTGCAGACAATGTCACTTAATGCCTGAGTTCGTCGATTTTCCCCTCAAGAAGTTTAGTGTGGTAGCAACCGATTGTGGCATTATTATAAAAGTGCCACTGATGGAGTTTGGGGCTTGAAGCCTACTCAACAACAAGACCTTGCATTGATGTAGCATTCTTCACATGGGGCGGCGTCTCTGAGTGATTAACAGTGGCGGACTTTGACACTGAGCCAGGTGGGAGGGAGGAGGTAGCCGTAAGTAAGTCAAACAGGAAGATCTTCAGTCATGATCTAAAAGAGGGGACAGTTAGGGCAAGGCAAGGCTACTACTTCCACTGAAGACTGCGGTTGTACTTTGTCCACCAAACATACAGCGAATTTACTTATTTCAGTTAAGCGCTTTGAGACGCCTCAACAACGTGATAAGGCGTTATATCAAACGGAAGGATTATTATTATTATATAAAAAAATAAATCAAACCTGACGCAGAAGTTTCGATACGAATAAATAAATAAATTGGCTTTGATTTCTATTTCTATATGTTTCTGTTTAATGGCTTGTCGTTCACCTTCTCAAAGCATTCGTTAACCCAACATCGGAAACTGCACAGGGATATGCGGGATCTGCAACATTGCCGGGAAATTAACAAATGCTTTCACCTGTGGGACATGGGTTTGACTCTTCAACAAATGCAAAACAAGACTAATGTCATGGCCTTCTCGTGTGTGTGTGTGTTGGCTGTGAAGGTGTGTGATTGAAAGTAATTGAGCAAATCTCAACCCACTTCCGAATCGGGGATGTATTCACAGCATCTCTAATTCAGCATGAATTGGCATTAAATTGGAATTTGGTTTCATTTACCGAGTTCACTAATATGATCAGTGATGACTAGAATATATTACACGAGTACATTGCACAGTTTCCCTCCTAGGTTAGGACTAGTATTGATGGAGCAGAATAGAGGAAAACTTAGCTTGGTGTCTGATTAAACTTTATTATGAATAATAATCATCATAATCATATTATTATTATTATTCATCCTTGCATTTGATATAGAACCTTATCACGTCAAGACGTCTCAAAGCGCTTCACAAGCTATCCTGTAAAATGGATTGACTCGTTTGTTGGACAAAACGTAACCTAAGCATTTAACTCACCCGACATCGGCAATGTTTAAAATTCCTCTTATTTTCTGCTATTATTAACCTCAGTAAAAGGTATTGAAAGTGACTAAAATGGGTATTTGGCAAATATTTATTGTTGATGTGTTATTAGCTTATATGAGCTCCTTAGCTCAGTGGTTAGAGCACTTGCCTGTTGAGATCTGTGTTCGAATCCAGGCAGATCAGGGCGAAACCTTGGGCTAGTTTCCTTATTCCATATGCCTAATAATGATCCGTCAAAAAAAAACACAATGATAAAAATTGGTTATTTCTATCCACGACTGTTTGTGGGACACTGCTGTGCGCAATTGGCTGCTGCATTTTGCCCACAAATATATAGTCAATTCACTTTACAGTGTATCCTGTGAAACAGTCTGAGACATTGATAAGATGTGAAAAGCAAGGATTATTATAATTATTATATTTATTTAATCAATTAGAGCCGCCCAAGTGAACAATCAATTTACTCATCGACAACGTAGCTTGACTCATCTTTAATTCATGTGAGATCAATAAATAGGATTCCGTCATTGAATAATAATTGGATAGTGGTAAAATGCAGTGTGGCTCTGTGGCAGATTGATCAGCTATTAAATCAACAATATACTTTACAAGCAGAACTAAGCAGTGGGTTTGCACTGGGCATCTAAGATTTCACTGCAGGTATATTATGCAGCTTTTGCCAAGCATCTTGAGGGCAGCTTGAAAAGTCTTCATTAATTCCAATTCTATTGTGGCCGAGTTTCCCACTTTGCATTCATTGTTAACGTTGCAATGCTTGGGGTGGGGCTGATTTGCATTTGTGTAGCTCCTTTCACGTCTGGAGGACACCGCAAGGTGCTGGACAGTCGAGGATTTTCACCCAAGCTGGTGGTTGGGATCAGGAGGGCTGGAGCGCAGGGAGGGTAAGGGGGGTAGGAAGGTGACCGAAAGCACTGCCGAAGAAGAGGATGTTGAGACGGGCCTTGAAGGAGACAAGGGAGGGGGCGAGGCGAAGGGACCTTGGGATGGAGTTCCAATGGGTGGGGGCAGAGCAGCTGCCAATAATAGCAGATCACCAACAAAACAAAAATGCAGTCACTTCACTTTGCAGTAAATGCTGTGAAACGCGTTCAGACATCCACCCATGTGGAACGCAACCTATCAAATGGAATAGTTATTATTGTTTGATCATTTCAGCCCAATATAAAAACAATGAGGAAATGATGATTTAATTCCACCAAAGTCTTTTGAGTCAGGTTTCATATTTCAGCCTCAAAAGCTACTCTCCGTTCTAACTGCTAAACCAAATTATATTCATTATCAGCGCTGTACGTTTTGCTGAAGGATTTAAGGAACGTGAGTAGGTGTAAATGCCATTGAAAGATGGATGAACAGGGCCTACATGTGGGTGAGTTTCCATATCATAACTTGGATGGTTTTAGTAGTGAAGAATGATGTCTCGGCTGTCTAAACTGTGGATAACACAATGAGCCTAGTACATAAAAGACCTACAGACTCAAATCTACTTCAGGGATTAACAATGTTTTGGAGCTTTTATAGGCAGATAAGGAAAGAAAGCACTAAAGTAGGGCAGAACGCATTATCTTGGAACTGCAGAGAGAAACTTTTACCCTTCAATTAACACATAACCCTGGAGTCCGAAAGCTCAGTGGTTAGAGCATTCGCCTTACAAGCATGAGACCCGTGTTCGAATCCAGGCAGGTCAGGGCGAAAACTTGAGTAAGTTTCCTTACTACACACACGCCTAATAATAATCGCTCAAATATAAAAACTATAATAAATTGGTCATTTTCAATCCACGACTGTTTGTGGGACATTGCATCTGACATAGGTCAGATGACTGATAAGAAGCAAGTTATTTCTTCAGGTTTTTTTTCTCACCTAAGTCAGTCATCAGCAGCAGACTCGCCATGAGGTATAAGACATTGCAAATGTACTATATCCTCCGCTAGGTCTCTTAGTTCTCTCTGACGTAAGCAATTGCTTCATCTCCAGCCAACTTTGGCCAGAGGGAAGTTATATAAAGGGTGGTTTGGAATCTACTGATGTGCTTTTCTGAAATGCTGACAAATCTCATGTACTATATGTGATAAGTTAGACACTGTTCGTTGGCCGTTAGTGGTCAGCAGTCAATTTCGCACTCGCAACACACGTGCCTGTGTTAAGTTCGTCCGCGCGCTTCACATACTCATTGTTTTTGTTGGGTTTCTTTAGCGTACGGTGAGAGGACTTAAAAATCGTTTGCTTCTTTGAATCGCAGCTCTCCTTTATGCAACTATTTTTGGGAACGTCACCACCATCTTCCAGCAGATGTACGCCAACACCAACCGCTACCACGAAATGCTAAACAATGTGCGGGATTTCCTAAAGCTTTACCAGGTCCCCAAAGGGCTGAGCGAACGGGTTATGGATTACATTGTGTCGACGTGGTCCATGTCTAAAGGCATTGACACGGAGAAGGTACGAGCATACGAGGTAAAACATCCCCAAACATAAAGGAAGCTTTCCTTTCAATCGTTTGTATTTTGCATGTATATCTCGGGTTAGGATTGGATTTTAAAGCCGTTACTTAGTAGGCGGTGTAATATAGATTGAAAGTAATATATAATAAGGAGGACATAATGAGCCACGGCAGTGATATCTGTCTCATTTCATTTTCTATCTTTGATTTAAAGTCAACCACTTTTGTTGTTCCTTCCCTTGACCTTTTGAGTATTGACTGACATTTGTTTTGCAATTTTCTTATATTTACACTTTGATAAGAATGATTTCCCTTATAAATATCGAGTGTGGAAACGCGAGATGATGGCAGCGTACTGAGCCATCAACTTTTTCCCAATTCACAGCAGACCTTTGACACATTAAAGTCTTCATTTATTGTTTTGAAAGCACTTTTTGTAACCGGTGTAGCAATGCTATCGCGGCCTTTAAACAGGTGGAGTGGCATTTGTTTGCGAGTTGTAAATACTCTTTTTAAACTTGTTTAGTGTCGAGATTTGGTTTAAAATTCTTAAGCCAGAATTATTTTCTTCAAAGGTCTTTACAGTTCTTAAGAAAGTGTGGACTTACAGCTTGCCAGGGTGTCAGTCTGGCTCAGTTGGCAGAGCGATCACCTCTGAGTCAGAGGTTCAAGACCCACGTTGGGAGTTTGAACTTGTCGTCTAGATTTTCACTCCAGTGCAACAACAGCAAACAACAAAATTACATTTATAGAGTGCCTTTCACATCGGGAGGACGTCCCAAGGCGCTGAACAGTCATTGTTTCAGACCCGAGCGGGGGACAGGGAGGGTGGAGGGAAAAGGAGGGGGAATTGGAGTGGCCAATGGGGCCATCGAAGAGGAGGGTCTTGAGCCGGGACTTGGAGGAGGCCAGGGATGGAGCGAGGCAGTAATCGAAGGGAGTGTCTTTCTCTCAGTGTCCTGGCCAATTGTGCCCCCAGATAAAAATTGGTCAATTTACTTCATGGCTGCTTGTTGGGGTATTGTTTGATAACAAACGGTGACATATGTTTTTTTTGTTAGTTATTAAAGGGCTGACATTTCGGGAGGTTTATATTTGCACCTCGTGTGATAATACAAGACGACAGCGGATTCCTGTTACAGGGAGCCTCAGAGAAAGCACATTACAGACCTACAGGGTGGGAAATGGTTAGTGAATGCGATGAAAACCCATTCGCTGGAACCTAGTGGGAAAAGAACAGCAATAATGATCGATTGATGAGGATTTGATGCTATAGGTTTTAGGAGAAATAATGCAGATGAAGAATGTTTCACAATAATCAACAACTGTGCAGATCAATTTTTCACTGTTCGTTTTAGGATCTGAATATTATTTAAAGTACAATTGGGCATTTCCACGATAAAGGGGTATACGTATGTGACAAAGAGGTCAGAAAATCTAATTGATTGCTGAACACTCATATTTTGTACATAAGTGCCCTAGAGACCCTACAGTATGTATCTTGTAAGAAATAACTTTTTATTTTTACCACCTCTGAAATTCTACACCTCATGCACTTAACGCTTTGAAAGGGGACGGATATTACGAACGTGGACATTAGAGGACGGAACGTCATGAGTGAATTTTCAAATTGTCGGAGAAGTAAGCAATCATCAAGCTTACCAAAATAAATCAGACCATGAAGTAGTTACTTCATAACTTTATGAATTTAGAGCAAAATAGGATTTTTAAATGTTTTTTATCCTGAAATCCCGTTTTCCTCGTTCGTAATTCTTTAGACGGACGGGGTTACGAGCTTGTCGCAATTTTTAAAGGGACAAAACAAATATGATCAGGCTCTTGAGTGAAACAGAGTTACATTAACTTATCAGCTTTCTGTCTTAACACTTGATTTATGGTTCTCATTATGTTTAATGATAGTGAGAGTTAAAAATAAGATCTGAAATAGATTTCAAAAGCAGCCTTCTTTGCCGTGTCACATTTTAGAGGTCTCTAGATAGGGTGGACATGATCTTTAATTTATTGTCATTTAAAAAACATGTCTCATTTTAAGTCAAAATTATCTGGGCTATCTCTTGAGAGTGCGTTATTTCTGATTTTCATGCTTGGAAAAAAATAATCCACCCTTCCTCAGAAAATGGCATGAGTATTTTCCCTTGCACAATGTACCCCATTACCGTGGAAATACTCAATTCTATTGTATGGATTTCTGTTGAAATTTATTGCACCCAAGGCTGCGAGCATTAAGCAGTGTATTGAAGGGATGCTTAGGAGCCAAAATAATTATTACCTTTTGGCCCAAAGAAATCTGGAAATTATTTGGAACCGCTTCAGACATATTCAAGCTACCAGTGAGAAAGTTGCGTTCTTCATTTAACAAATAACAAAAAAACGACCGTGTGGCGATAATGAGTTACATTAACTTATCTGAGCCACGAGCAACAGTTAAAAACAAGCTAGCTAAAAACAAGCTGCCGCCTTGAAAGGAGATATTTCAAAGGTGATCTCATTACAGTCGTGGATACAGTATATACTGTATATGTATACTGTATATATATAAATGAGATTAAGAACAAAAAAATACTTTCAATCGCACTAAGTATGTAAATCAAGAGACCATGTGTTTGGAGTTGTAAAGGGCAAATTCAGAACAGGAGAACATAAGAATTAGAAGCAGGAGTAAGCCATTCGGCCCCTCGAGCCTGTGCCGCCATTCAATAAGATCATGGCTGATCTTCTATTCTAACTCCACCTACCCCACTTTATCCCCATATCCCACAGACACCAGGAAGGTTTTCTATACCCAATGGGATGATTAACAACTGGGAAAGATGGGGTGGGGTTTCTGGAAAGATGAGGTCAAATGGACCCCAGCGCTTTCTTCATCCAAACCAATCATCTTATAATGATGTGAAGTCATGGCTTGAAAGATAATGATTGCAAATAGCCATTTAGTCTCTTGGCACAAATAATACTCGATGTTTGTGAGTGAAGGTGCTCCGTGCAACTTAAAACTTTAGGCAGCGTCACGTATATTGCCCCGAGACGGAGGTCTGAAGAAATCACATTCGATTGGATTTAATTTATTTGAATTCAAGTAACTGTCGGCGGTGGTACGAAGGCACAAAATGCACTGAGTGCTTCAACAAGGCTAAAATTTCAAGACCTTTTCCCAAACAAATGTGACAGTGTCAAGCAGTGAACGTTGCCAGCACAATTCCACACTATCTCCAATTAGTGGGATTTCTACAGAGATGTGCCAATGCTTTAATTGAGTCATTCCCTTGACACGAAATAGGTACTATGTGAGTATGAACAATGAGCGACATTGTGCATTGCCGTGAAAAACAGATTGAAATGTAATATTTTAATAAACATAATAAGTACAATAGAATACAGAATGTCTCTGATTAGCATTCGGCTGCTACCTTACTTTTAGTGTGTAAAACTATACTCACATACATCACATACGTATGTGTTTCAGCGCAGGCTATGGACAAAAACAGCAGCTGTCTATTTATTCCCTGCCTGAAGCTGCTAAACATTTCTAGATACAGCAACCAACCACCCGTTGCATCTTAACAAAAGGTGTCGCTGACAATTTTCACGCAAATCAAATTGAGACATTTTCTCATTTAGTGTATCACTTGTATGCGCATCAAGGTTTACGGAGGTGTCAGCCTGTCTCAGGCCTTGGCTGACACTCCAATGAAATGTATGTTTGGGGGAGGGGAGTGGGGGTGGGGCACATTGACAGTGGTGCTGTTCATGAAGAGGAGGGAGTTTTTCCTGGTGTCCTGGCCAACAATCTCCCAGATAAAATTGGTCAAAATTGGTCCTTCAATTCATGGGTGTCAGTGAGACATGAACTTGCGCAAATTGGCTCCTGTATTTGCTTATAAAACATACAGACCCTACACTTCACTATAAAATTTTGTGAAGTGTTTCGAGACATAATAATAATCCTTGCATTTGATATAGTGCTTTTCACATCTTATCGACGTTCCAAAACGCTTCATAGAATATACTGTCAAGTGCATTGACTGTATATATTTGTGGGAGAATCCCGGCAGCCAATTGCGCTCAGCAGCGTCCCCCACAAACAGTCGTGGATTGAAATGACCAATTTTATTAGTGTGGTTTTTTTGGGACGGATTATTATTAGGCATGTGGAGTAAGGAAACTTACCCAAGGTTTCGCCCTGACCTGCCTGGATTCGAACACAGGTCTCCTCAGCTTGGTCTCCCCAGCTTGCAAGACCAGTGCTCTAACCACTGAACTACAGGAGCTCCACTGGTGCTGTATCAAATACAAGGATTGTTATTATATGTTATTATTATTATGAATAGGTGCATTGATTCACCTCAAGTGGCCATTGTAGCCAAAACTACAAGAGCATTCAGAAGGAAAGTGGCTGAACACATGAGGAAAAGGAATATTTTGTGGAGAATTATAGGGGAATGGGGAAAGAGAAGGCAATCGGATTACAGTAGATCGCTCCAGTGAGGGGGAAGTTAGCACTAGCACAGACATAACGGGCCTCAATAGCCTACCTCTGCACTGTAACTAGTTCATGGCTCGATAACTATTAACAATAGATTTAAATGAGAGAGGATACTCTCCACGGAACAATGACTAGTCTGACTTGGGAATTAACAAGCCATAATATCCCTGGTGCAGTTATGAGCGATGGATGGATCGGAAGTGCTTGTTTGTGTGTGCATTTCAAAAAAAAAGGTAACTGGAGAATATTCGATTTATACTGTGCTTCCAAAACATCTTCTGTGGGGAGTTTACTCTGATTCCTTCTTCAGTTGTGTTTAAATTTATTTCCAGGGGCTTATTGCTGCAGATGGCAGAGCAGTGTCCACTACAGTAAGTTCCAGTGAAGTATGCCAGAGGACAGGCTTGATGCTTCCAGAAGCTAAGTCAGTCCAATTGCCCTCTCACTGGCGGTTAGATCAGGTAGCGGAACATCTGCCTCAGACAGACTACATAGGATTCAAGAGGTTTACAGTGGGGGAGGAGACAAGGAAGAGGACATACTCCAGGGATCTGAGTAGATGCAACAACCACAACAACAACAACAAAATGACACTTGTGTAGCATCTTTCACGTCAGGAGGACGAGGGTGGGGTGGGGGTGGTGGCGAGGCAGAGGGACTGCAAGAACCGTATGTAGGCCTCAGCGGGAATTGACATTGGGATCAGAGGATGTGACGAGGACCTGGTGAAGTTCGGCCGGTCACTTAGGGATATCTGGACCCGAGGAATTATGGCTGCTCTGTAGGGGTCTGACCTCGGTGAGGGACGGTTTAAAGACCCCGAGGAGCTGCCTGAAGAGGAACCTCGTTCACCGCTTCGGGAGATCTCCCCGCTAAGAGTTGGAGCATGACACTGCTTCCAGGGCAAGCGATGTAATCGTCGCAGAGACCCTGAGCGGGTAAAAGAAACTGAATTGGCCTGTCCCGAAGAGGAAACATCGTCAGTGAAACATCCTCTGATCTGCCAAGTGAGACGCAGCAGAGTCAGCGCTGCAGATGGCTTGGCCTGGGAGAGGAGCAGTAACCGAGTACCAAACAGCAATACCATTGAGGTTCACAACATGGAGGGTGGCCTGGTCAGTGCTATAGAGAGGTTCTGAACCTTGGGGAGGGGAAACTTGTCAGTGGCAGAGTGTAGTTACATCAGCCCTAACCTGGCAGCTCAGATGTCGATCGTTGTTTAGTGTGGGAATCTGGCTAGTCAATGTCGGACAGACACCAGGGGTAGCCTAGCTTCTAGTATAGTGCGAGTCCGCAGAAAATCTGCTCTCTCAGGGAATTCACACCCAACAGAGCTAGCGTTCTCGCATAGTAATAAATAATAATCCTTACATTTACATAGCGCTTTCCACATCTTATCGATGTCTCAAAGCGCTCAGCATGGTTGGAGCTCAATGCAGGGGCTTAACATGGTGAGGGACAGGATGGAAACCCACTTTATAGACTTTACGATTCACAGTTAGAGCCTTAAGCGTAACGTTTGAACGGCTTATCTTCTGTCTAGAGTTCTGGACGAACACGTACTGATTCCTCATAACCCACTTGCCGTGGTTGAAGCCCAGAGTCACAGGAAGGACACTACTAACTCACAGCAGCGTTTCACTTTCAATTGTGTTTTCTACCCCTCCCTGCAAAGTGATACTGATCTTTTACCAAATCTCTTCAATTAATAGCGCGATTATAAAGCGGGCATTCATCTGTCAATTGCGGACAATTGCCCAGCGGTGAATTGTAAGAGGTCAGTCTGTCACAAAACACTTGTGCAGATTTATTTAAGAAGATGTAGTTAGCCTTTGAAGAGGTGTGCCCATTTCCATGTGGCTGGTGGATTATTAATCAGACATTTCCAACCACTTCAGATGCACATCCCACATGGCACACCAACATTTTACCGTCACTGTTTTGGATCCAATGCTCAGTGCAAATTAACAACATGTTCTGATGGTATTGAGAAAGAGTATGAATCAAGAGGGAAGCTTCCTCAGTTCAACTGGGGGCATAACCTATATGTACCTAGTCTGAATATAGAGACTAGAAAAGAAGAACAAGACACAGACAAGATACACCAAGTCCCTATGTTATTTGATCTCTCATACTCTCAATCTTATTGCTAGTTATTTATAAGAGGAAATCTGATTATAAAGAAATTATGACACCATTGCTGATTCACCATGTGAGAGACTGACTACTGTGTGTGAAGACTTTACGTGGTAAACTTTATATCCAAGTAATGTATAATAAATGCCTACAGAGGCAGTCTATACACCCAGTAATCATTTGCGATACGCTTTGAGATTTTTCTTTCTTTCTTTCTATTGTCGTTAGTCTTATGAAGTTGAAGTTATACGGAGGATGTAGTTTTGCAACTTGGTTTGAAATGATTTGAGATCTACAGTCCGAATAATAATAATCCTTCCCCAAAAAAACACAATAATAAACATTGGTCATTTCAATCCACGACTGTTTGTGGGGGACGCTGCTGTGCACAATTGGTTTCCGTGTTTCGTCCACAAATATACAGTAAATTTGCTTTTCAGTATATTCTGTGAAGTGCTTTGATTTATCGATAAGATGTGAAAAGCGTTATATCAAATGCAAGGATTATTATCATTATTATTATAAAACGTATGTAGAAGAGAAAGCAACAACAACAACTAAACAATGATTCTTGTACAGAACAGAAGATAGAGAAGATATGAGCCTCATCATTGGATTAGTAACAACTTGGTGGGTTCTCCAAGCAAATGGGGCAGATTATGAAAGGAATGGGGAGAAGAACACACTAACAAAGCTACAAAGAGAACAAACACCTCGTAAGCCTTTTTACTAAAGCCCAGCAATTCGAGGACAGCCAGATATTTTGTCTAGCGTTTCGATTGTTGTGACGTTTCTTTATCGTTTTTCAGGAATAAAGCAAATAATTTGTTGAAAGTGCCTTCTTTGTTCGTTGCTTTACTGACTGGAAATGCAACACAGCTTGAGACCATTAATAGCTGTCACCAAGGTAGTGGTATTTTAGTTTGTTTAGTAGAATGGCATTATTGGCGACAATAACTGTTTAGAAATCTGAACACCTCTAAAAGCTTTTGTGTGAAAGAGTAACTGCAATAGTTAAGTAGATCTTTAGAAGTCCCTAACTTATATAAGTGTCTGACTTAACATCCTTTTTCAGTGGTTCTTCCAGCACTAGAAGAACTTTTATTAACCTCTTTACCCAGAAAGTGTAAAAGAAACACAGATATTTCTTTATTACAGCCAGTATTGCCTCCGGAAAATTTATTTAACTTGATTAACGTTTGTGTGACTGTAATATTTCTATCCGAATTCATGAAGGCCATCGATTCATTCTGCATTGATTGGATCTTCACATTTCAAATATGACCCCCCCCCACACCACCACCTTCCCCCCTCAACAAACTAAATATCCATTCACTCTGCAATGTATTAAACTGCTTTGAGAATTCCAATGAAGGTGTGTGCCATTAAAGTATTGATTTATTATTAGACACAGTATTGTTTTCGAGACTTGCACCCAAGGTGAAATGAATGAGTTAACCTTGGCTAAGATGGTATTTTAAGTGACTGCAAAAATGAGAAACATGGTGTACCGTGTATTATCCACTCTTTAAGAATCTGAACGCACTCCAGATTCGCCTATTATCTCTGCGGTTGAAATTCGAAAACGTGCGGTTTCGGGCACTCTGTGAGATTGAACTCTTTTCAACGATGACAACAACAAAACAAATTTTTCTCTCTAGGTCCTCTCCATCTGCCCCAAAGATATGAGAGCTGACATCTGCGTCCATCTGAACAGAAAGGTCTTCAATGAGCACCCAGCTTTTCGGCTGGCTAGCGATGGATGTTTAAGAGCTTTGGCGGTGGAGTTCCAGACTATTCACTGTGCTCCAGGCGATTTAATCTACCACTCCGGGGAAAGTGTGGACGCTCTCTGCTTCGTGGTGTCTGGATCATTGGAGGTTATTCAGGATGATGAAGTTATTGCCATTCTAGGTACACCCTTTTGCTTTTGCTCCCGAATGCTACCCCAAACGTCTTATAAATGCAAGTTGTTGTGTTCTCGCCTGCTCCATGTCGCCCCCCTCCCCCCGAAGGCACACTCCTCTTTGAGTGTGCCTTCTGCCACCCTCCCAACTCTCTCCCTCACCTCCTAACCCTCTCCCGCCCCTCCCCCCTATCCTGCCCCTCTCCCTTGCTTGGGTCCCGTCCTGACTGGCCAGTGCCTTGGGACGTCCTCCCGACGTGAAAGGCGCTCTATAAATATAATTTTGTTGTTGCTGTTATTGTTGTATTTAAGGTCTTTATTAAGTCTTACGATGCAGAAATTTCAATGCCACTCAATTTATGCAGCGTGATCCATTGCTTCGAAACAGAGGGTTAAGTTGCACTTCCAACAACTTTATTAGGTCTTCCTTATTATCACTCCTTCGTGAAGCACCTCCTCACCAGATCATACTTCAGATCATATCTGAAGTGTGTTTTCCTGAAATGTAACGTTTGAAACAACCACTTGTTCAGATGAATCATCTTGATGTTATTCTGAGACTCCAGGATACATTTGCAAGAGACACACAAAATAACACACAGACACACCACCACCCACACAGACACGCACAGGTTGGAATTCTGAAGTCTGAATTTCTGCGATAAAGCATTGCACAAAACGAGGAATTGCAGTGAATGGACAGTGTTACTTTCGGGAAAGCCTTCCATAAATAACGGGCCATTAAAGAAAAGCCAGTTTACGTTTTCCTTTGTGTGAGAGTGGAGCGTTCCCTTTCAAACAGAAAATTCTTACTGTGTCAAAAATCCCCCCCCAGTACAATTGCTTTAAATTAGCAATGTTTCTAATCAGACATATGAGAAGCCTGCTTTGTTGAAAATAGGGATTGAGATCCTTAGACCAGCAATGTGGCAGCTGCTACCGTATCGGAAATGGAATTTGCAGCCTTGCTCTCACTGTGATGCCTTTGGAGTGTCAGTGTATAGAGAGCGATGGAATACATTGCGTGGAAGGCAATAGTGCTGCGAGCTAGTGAGCAATTAAACTCCCATTGCTCCCAGTTACTTACCCAATTATTTTTGAATATATAGCCCCTGCTCAAAAAACATTGTAACGGGCTAGGACCGACTGCAAGTTTCTAAGTGCGTTCTGTACTGGAAAGTGTGGCGTAAATCTCATTTAAGATGTGCGGAGATCAGCAGAATTGCTCTGCTCGGGCAAAATGATATGTAGGTCATTAGAATTCCCCCGAAAATGGCTGTGTGTTTGTTTCTTTTCTAACGATGTTACAAATATTTGCTATGCCACTGAATCCTACTGGCAAACATTCTGGAAAGTATTGATTTAGATTACAAGTCTATTTATAATTTATACATATATAATATACTGTATATATATATATATTCCAGTCGGATAAAATGTCTTGCCATCCTACACCCCATTCTCTAGAATTTGATTAACAGGGATTATTGTTAGGCATGTGGAGAAAGGAAACTGGCCCCCCAAGGTTTCAGCCTGCTTGGAATGGAACCCAGGTCTCTCGCTAGTGAGGCGAGTGCTCTAACCACTGAGCTACAGGACTCCACTATCCAATATCTAACGCATATTGATAGATTTCCATATGTGTCCGGCATCAATACAAGTCATTGTTATTAACTCTTGCATTTGATATATAACTCCTTATCACATTGTCAGCAGAGCTCAAAGTGCTTTTCGGGACATGCAGTCACACAATGTGATTTGACTGTGTGTATTTGGTATTGGTTGTTGTGATGAAACCAGGTATAAAATAGTAAGATAAAAATGTTATTTTTCGGGGGGGGAAACTGAATCTTTTTCTGACTAAGTTCGAATTCTTTTTCCTAGGGAAAGGCGACGTATTTGGCGATGTCTTCTGGAAGGAAAGTACCTTGGCTCACTCGTGTGCCAACGTGCGGGCTCTGACTTATTGCGACTTGCATATAATCCATCGGGACGCCTTACTCAAGGTTCTGGAGTTCTACACCCCGTTCGCCAACTCCTTCTCGCGAAACCTTATATTGACCTGCAACCTGAGGAAGCGAGTAAGTTGGCCGATGGATGGCATTTGATCGTATTATTGGCGTTCGTTCATCGATCTTGTTTGGAAATTAACGTCGGTTTATTCATGATCTTCTGTTCCTATTGAATTGCTTCCATTTTCCGGAGGAGGGATTCATTGTGTTTGGTTAGGTTTGCCTTGTCTACAAAAAAAAGGAGTAAAGTGAGAAGATGTAGGTTTCAGCAGCTGCAGCTCACAGCTATTTCTTGTGTTCATCAATGGCTTCACACACATCTGTGAGACGAGCTTTGTGAGTGTGGAAGATTACCTAATGACGCCGATTAGAAAACACCTTAATGCATTGTGTTAATTCCTGTCATTTACATAAGTACATTTCAGTTAATTAGAAAATAGCATTTTGCGTTATAACTCAAAACAGCAAATCTATTTTACAAGACACATTTGGGTGTTAAAGGTAAAATATTCATGAATTATACTCATTATATACCAGCTGTAAATTCATGCTCGGGTGAGTTTAATTCCCTTTTTTATTTGCTTTTTGGGATAAAAAAAAGTTTAACCCTATCTTCTATTTGATATTTTGTGTTGCATTGGGTTCTTCAACATCTAATCTCACTTTTCTCATTGTGTCAGCCTTCTCTGTTCTGTTCTGTATCATGTGTGCTTGTGTGTGTATGTGTGTATGTGTGCCTGTCCATATGTGTGTATTCTCCTCCATCTCTCTGTTTTGCTCAGATGTACATTTATTTTCCAGTGTTGTGCGTATATTTTCTTCCCTCTTTTTCAGTAGGTGTTTGATCTTTATACGCTGTCTCGGTTCATTTTCTCTGTGCAGAAGTACATTTTATTCATTCAATTTTATAGAAGATTCAATAAACAGATTCAGTCATCCGAAAAAAAATCTTATTTCAGATACTGTATGTGGAAGAGTTTGTCTCATGTGGATGGTAGGAAATTACTGTTAAGCTTTTGTACATATAGTCATTTCATAGAATCATAGAATTATACAGAACAGAAGGAAGGCATTCGGTCCATCGTGTTTGTGCCAACTCTTTGTAAAGAGCTGTCCAAATCAATCCCATTCCCTCACTCACTCTCTCCCTATATACCGCAAACCTGTACTCCCCAAATAACTATTCTCTCTTAAAAGTTGTTATTGAATTGGCTTCCACCACTGTTTCAAGCAATGCGTTCCAGATCCGAACAACTCGAACAACTTGCCTGAAAAAATTTCTCCTCACCTCCCCTCTTTGATTTTAACAGCTATTTTAAATTGGTCTCCTCAGATCACTGACCCGCTCGCCAATGGAAATTGTTTCTTCTTGTTCACCCTATCGAATCTCCTGACGATTTGAAAACTTCTATTAAGTTTCCTGTTAACATTCTGTGCTCGAAGGAGACCACTTTCCACCCTTTTTTTTTGCAAACATTGATTTAATTACTCGATAGTTTTCTTAAATCACTGGATTCCCACATTCCCCTCTGGTGAGACTCACAAGGGTTTTTCCTAATGGGTGAGGAGGTGAGGGGTGGGAAGGAGCTAATTTCTCCCAAGTTGGTTTGAAAACTTTATTGAGCGTCACATTATTTTCATTTAGAGCACACAGCAACAGCTATTTTATCGACTGCGGTAAATAAACAAACAGACCGCGAAAAAAAAAGCACGTTTCAAACCTAGCCATCGATTAATGCCAGCAGAAAGGTTAAATGAAGACTAATTGATACCCGGGAACAACTGCAAGACAGTAATCTAATCCAGGGGTTCACACAGAGTCAAAAGCCATCCAAGATGTTAATAGCCGTCCTTTTGAAATGGAAAATGAAATTCCTAAACTCCCTGCGGCTTGCTTTCTTTTTAATTTTAGGTGTTGTTTGCTAATTCACCTCTGAGTGACTCTTATATACTGGTAACAGCTATCATCGGCCTCTACAGCTACTCACCCATTTCATTTCAGTGATAATTTTAAGCACTTTGAGACATCCACAGCTCAGGTCTCACCAAGCGACGTCCTCCTGACATGAAAGGCGCTATACAAGTGTAATTTAGTTGTTGTTGTTGTTGTTATATGGGTGAAGTTGTCACTGGGGTCCATTTGATCTGACCTTTTCAGAGTCTCCACCCACTCGTCAGTTCGTTACCACATCAGATTGTTTCTCAAATGTGTTGAGGAACCTGATCCTCACCTACCTTTGTTCTCCCTCTTGCCGGTTGTTAATTACAATCTATGGGAAGAAATTCTTCCTTGTGTCTGGTTGGATGTCACCTTGAGACCGTCACCATGGCTTATCTGAAGTTCAGGATTTACAATGTGTGAAGGAATGTGTTAGAAACTGCAAGGCACGTAATGATTTGATGAGGTCCTAACCAGGAGGGAATATTGCGTGTAATTTATAAGCGATTAAAACAATTTCTTCCGTATGTATAATCCATCTTCTCATTTTGCTTGAGGGAAAATGTAATTTTGCTATCACAGAAATCGTTCCCATTTCGGCCGCTGCCGCCACGTCGGAATGACGCGAATTGTTTAGCAAACGCTTTGAGAGATGACTGACAGAGAGGGAGAAGGGTTTCATTTTTTCACTGACTGCTGTTCACAAGTAGCAGAGCGAGTACATTAACATGCTCGAGGTTAGGGCTCCGATTGTGCTATTATCTTCCGGAGTCAGTGGTTTGGTTTCAACAAACGAATAGGGCAGTGCTTGGAACACTGTTGTGTCAAGTCCATTATTTTCTGCTGTTGCTTTGGTGACATCTCGTTAGTTTGACAGCAAATTGATAACAAAGCTATTCCTGCTGTTGTATAGAGCACCTCAGTTCTGCAGCGTGGTTTGGTTTGCCAGTCTGATTGGGACATTTTGGGGCTATAGTATTTTATTTTTAAAATATCTGATGGGGTGAAGAACATTTAATAATGATAATAATCCTTGCATTTGATACAGCGCTTTTCACAAGTTATCGACGTCTCAAAGCGCTTCACATAATATACTGTAAAGTGAATTGACTGTATACTTGTGGGCGAAACATGGCAGCCAATTACACACAGCAGTGTCCCACAAACAGTCATAGATTGAAAATGACCAATTTTTATTATTGTGTTTTTTGGGGGGACGGATTATTATTAGGCGTGTGGAGTAAGGAAACTTGCCCAAGTTTCACCCTGATCTGCCTGGATCTGAACACAGGTCTCACGCTGGTAAGGCAAGTGCTCTAACCACTGAGCTACAGGAGCTAAAGGCTACAGTTCCGATGTAGCCTTGACTACAGGAGTTCAACGCCTCACATCAGGACTTTGAACATTGACAGTACATCACTTTAGTGTATTCACATTCCTTTGCACTGTCGTCAACTGTTGTGGTGTAACTACGCTTGCAGAAAAGGGACGTGTGTGATATTATTCAGGTTTCAAGAGTCATTTGCGGACACCAATAACATTCCTAACTGCAATAATCCGTGCGGCGAAACCACTTCCTTCTCGGTAATAAAATAATGACAAATACATCTCGGAGGTGAGGTGACCCAGTTCTGATATTATCCTCCAGAGGTAATATCAGCAGCCACAGCAGCACAAAACCCAACAAAAATACGTCCGTCACACAGTGAGGAAGAAAACCTCTAATATACCTTAGGTAAATGTCAGACGCTTCTGTTTTCATGATCTCCGCCCCAGGCACTGGTCCCTTTCGCAAGCCGCCATTTTCCATTTATTATACTGTTTAAGTGGTCTTGCAATAATAATAATAATCATCTTTGCATTTGATATAGCGCTTTTCACACCACGTAGAACTCTCAAAGCTCTTCACAGAACATACTGTAAAGTGAATTGACTGTACATTTGTGGGTGAAAAACGGCAGCCAATTGAGCACAGCTGTGTCTTTTAATGTGAATTTAGCAACAAGGTCTCAGACAATGTTAATCCGACCTCCTGCAGGCTTTCTTGAGGTTCAAGAAACTTCCTGCCAAAAATGCACTTGCAATAAATTATAAACCTCCCTGTCTAAACCTACAGAACAAAAATACAACAGGCTCCTTGACCTGATCACCCCCATTCTTGCCCGGCTCACTGGCTCCTGATCCCCCAGAGGATTGAGTTCAAGATCCTCGGCTTCATCTTCGAAGTTCCACATGGTCTTGCTCTTCCCTGACTCTGTGACCTACTAAGCCTTTACCAACCAGTCCACTCCCTCGGTGGGCCTTCTCCTGCAAGTCCCATTCCCCCCCCCACCAATGCCCTGCCTACACCTATTGGCACCAGCCTTTCTACCCCCACCTCTGGAGCTTCGCCTCGCCAACTTCCATGCCTCTTTCAAGGTCAGTCAACTGTGCCTTTGGTCATCTATCCACACCCCCACACCATATCCCCCACATGATTCCACCTCCCGGCTCAGGTGCAAACCCCTCACTATCCAGCTCCCTGGGATGTCCTCCCGACGTGAAATGCAGTTTGTTGTTGGACCCATGTTCAATGCCTTAAGCGATCTTCAGCACATTTATTTTTCATTTTTCATTTGAATCATCATATATTTGTGCTCACTGTACAGTTAAGTAGGGCAATGCCTGGCAATATTCTGCCAGGGTCTGTTTTGCCCCCACTCCCCTGTCACCCCCCCACCTACTGCTTTGTTCACATGGTTGAAAAATAATGTAGAGGGAGGCATTGTAATATTAGAAGGTAGTGTTTTGCTTGGCTGCTTGTGTGAAGAGCTTTATTGGCTATCTTGCCTTTTGTGCATAAATCTTACTTCAAAGCACCCTACGGTGAAACAGTTTGAATTTTCAATTTCCCAAATGACATTCATTCTGGCTTGTCTGACGTGAAAGGCGCTATACATGTGTCATTTTTTGTTGCTGTTGTCTAAGTGAGCCTATTTTGTTAAGAGCTGTGGTTGCAAACACAGGTTTGAAAATTCAGTGAAATGTTTGTTTTGGATATTTCAGCAACAGTACTTTCATTTCACACGTACAGACAATGTCCTTAAAATGCCAGACAGTCGCTAGATTTTGAATGAGAGATTTGAATAATACTTCTTACATTTGATGCTGCGCCTTTCACATCAGGAGGTTGACTCGAGTGTTTCACAGGAAACATTTTTGAAGTGACTGAGTATTTTGTAGGCAAACTCGTTTTATTTCAAATAAAGTATCAGTTTGCAAACTCTGGGCTGTTTATGTGGATATTCATGTCTCACACACTTCAGTCGTTTTTTAAAAAAATCAATCAGACCTAATTGTTCGTTGTGGTTCGGAAACCAGTCCCCATTTGTGACGTTAAAATAGGAAATTTGCAACTGTGGAAGGTGCCAGTAGTATCACAATATTAGCTTGGAATGAAGAAGGCCCTTTGGCCCATCTGGTCTCATCTCTCTATCACATCCACCCAAGCTGCTTTTTAAACGAGTCCCAGTGTCCTGGCTCTTGCCTCCCATTCCTGCCAACCGTTTCCAATCATCTTGCGAGTAAAGATACTGTTATCCGTCCCAAAGTTTCCCTTTGCAACTCTAAATCACTTTTACTTTTGTTCTGCGGAATGCAAGAGCGCCAGCTCAGAAAACTGTTTGGTTTTGGTGTTGCCTGGGGAGATAGATTGTTAATGTAAAAGTGGTATAATAAAGGCCTTCAAAAGACCATTAGCTATGAAATAGTGGGGAATGGGATTTAAAGCTGCTCCGCAGTCCTGCAGATAGAAATGGGCACCATTCCTTCCACAGTATTATTGCCTCCTAACAGCTGAATACAAATGACATTCGGATGCCTCGCGGCGGATTTCGCTTGCAATTTGGTCATTTGTCACACAGCAATAATCTCTCCTTTAACACATGTAAACCCCTTTAGAATTCACATCAAACCTTCCCAGCCAAATCCAACTAGGTGACAATTTTTATGCAAGAAATAGTTCTTTCATTTTTTTCCCTACTCTATTTTATAATACTGTAATTTCCAACTCCCCCCCGCACTCCCCCCACCTTTACATCGACCCTCTCCCCTACAGTAAAACAGGTCCCATATCTGCCTGTATGGGTGGATTTCTGGCAATGAGGGAAGATCTGCGAATCTTAAATAAAGACAGAAATCGCTGGGAGCACTCGGGCAGCTCAGGCAGCATCTGTGGAGAGAGGAAACTGAGTTAACTTTTCAGGTCGATGACTTTTCCTCAGTTCTGACCAGTTCTGACAAAAGGTCACGGACTCGAAACATGAACTCACCTTTCCCCTCTCCATAGATGTTGCTTGACATGATGAGTTTCCTAGCGACGTTTGTTTTTATTTCAGATTGAGTTGTGCAAAAGTGAACCAAATTCTGAATTGGGAATGTGAGTGAACAGAGAAATAAATGCACAGGTTCCTGTTGTGATTTTCAGTGTTTTCTCAGGGTCTTGAGTCAAGATGTCCGGTTCTCAGAGTAAATATAAAATATAAAATGGAGATTTTAAATGTAATCCATCTTCTTTCAACTCATCAAAACCTGAGCTCACCACACAGTGCTGTACGGAGATGAATAAACAGAAGTAGATGCATGATTAGCTTGGAACATTGAATGATTGTCCCAGAGTACAGTACTGTATATCCAATTCCCATCTTCACCATCGAAGAGCACATCTACGCACTTGATGGAATCATAAAAATAAACTTATTTTGTTCTGCTATTTAACAAAGACGTTTCTGATAAATAAATACCTTAATGTAATTTAGCATGGAAGCAAGTCTTCTCCGCACATCAAAAGCAACTGCGTTTGTTCCTCTGCGAGATTGTGCGTGGTGCTGTAATTAAGGTCCATTTCATTTATGACATTTCTTCCTCACGTTGGCATGTTGCACCTGCGGGCTCTCTGAAGATAATTACGTCCAAGAGCATTGAAAGCATGGAGTTTGAAGACCCTTTTTGAACCTTTTTTATGGTCGATTCTTTCTTCTCTTGTTTCATTCGGATGACTTTTATTTCTGTTTTACTGGAGATAGTACACTCAACTGTTCCCAACGGAAGCTCAGGTTTTGAGTGAAGGCAATGAAATGCTCTAGCCCCCTTTAGCTCATTTCTCTTCATTATAGATTTGATAAAGTATCTTAAAGGGGATTTGATTTTGATTTCATATAATAATAATCCTTGCATTTGATATTGCGCTTTTCACGTCTTCTAGACGTCTCAAAGCGTTTCACAGAATATATTGTAAGGTGAATTGATGGGAGAAACGCGGTAACCAATTGTTTGTATCCCACAAACAGACGTGGATTGAAATGACCAATTTATTATATTTTTTGGGGGGACGGATTATTATTAGGTGTGCTGTTGACAAGATTAGTATTGTTTCAGAGAATCCCAATTGCCACAAAGGGAAGAGTGAAATGCACATGATCACTTTCTTCCCCCATGCTAAATAACAAACATTAAGTAAATAGTTCATCTCATGAAGCTTTGATCTGTGGGATTATTCCCTACCTGTGCTCCCTTACATCCTTGGAATACATGTTTCTAATTGTAATTAGCCTTTGACGTGCATTATTCTCATTGTTTTGTGCACTTCAGGACATTAGAATTAGAAATAAACATTCCCAGACTAAAATTTCGATCCAATGTAACATTGTGTTAATAACATGGGAACAATACTGGCAAGCAAAAGAACATTGTGAAATGTCCTATTAAAGTTCTTGGGGTAAATTACCCTTGATGAAAAGTTAAGAGATCACCGTTAAAATATAACCAGAGAGAAAAAATATATATACACAGTTTGTATCATTTGTATCTTATTAGGTGAAGATTATAACTATGAAGCTGGATTTCATCGGTTGTATTGTGCCTGACTGCACACCTTTAATTCAATAACTATTTTATATGTTCTCAGGTTACAAAACGACACTTGAAATACTTTCTGCCAAACTAATTTGAATTTTATATTCACTGAAAAAAGGGAGCCTGGTGCTTTTAAACTGACCTTACTCTGTCAATCATAAAGTGAATTCCCAGTAGTGTCGCCAGGTAACTGTTTCTCTAGCATATTTATGATTGACAATGATCCTTCGATCCAAAAAAATGTCAATTGAGGATTTCTGGATTGAGGAGTCCTGATTTTTTGCTGTGTGTGTGTGTTGGGATTATATAATGCGTTAGACACATAGATACAACAGAAAAAAAAAGTTTGGATTGCTGTGCCTATCACTAGCTATTCTGACATTTTCGAGTCTGTAGTAATAATGCCAATTTCACATTTCAGTCATTTCTGCACATTTTAAATCCAATATTTCACACATTTATTTCCCACAATATTGACAGACATTATCTCTTTTATAAACCACAGACATCTTTGGAAGCTGATTTTTTTTCTCTCCAGATATTAAGACTGGTAGAAGCCAGCGAGATACAAACAATTCTGTCTCGTCCAGTAGTCCTTAATTCCCACCCTCTCCCATGCATGGGTAGTTGAACACGACCTCTAAAACTACCACTGAAAGCATGAATATGGATCGGTTCACGGACTAACTGACATCCTTTGAAGGTTTGAAAGCAAAGTTGACAGGGACAGATTTGCGCCAGTATGTTTATGTTGCAACTAGTGGAAAGCCCAACTTGTCTGTGTGAATAAACATATAACAGGACGTTTTATAGAATGAATGCTTTTCATGTCTTCGAAATAAACCTGTCTTGTGAGTTAGTGTGTGGCTTTCTTCCTGGTACCAGTTGCTATTTACGGTACTGGTTCTGAAACAGACTTCTGCGAATACTTCCTCTGCAAATGTTCATCTCTGAACTATGTTTCACTAACTACCGTGGATGCAATGCTGCAGATTTCATTGATTATTAGTCTGAACACTACAAGATGGGGAGGCCAGATGTCGGATGACACCTGCAGCCTCCAGACTTATTTGAGACCAAATCTTCCCATTAAAAAATCTTGGTTGAGTATTCTGCACTTCACCTGCCAAAGAGGTTTCTGAACATGCTCCAATTAGCCTCTCCTAATGCTCAGTGCTATAGTTGATGGGTGTCCTAAGGCTCTCGTTGATGGATTCTCCCACAGATTTGGCCTTTTGTAGTGTAGAGAAGCCACAACTGTAATGTATCGGTGCCCACACCCTAACCTTGAGGAACAGTGGAGCTCTGGGGAAATGATCTAATTTCACGAGATTTCCTCTTGGCAAACGGCCAGAATCGAGCCTTTGACCTCATGCCATGGGCTGTTCAAATTGATATTTGAAGCCTTCTGAAGGTGGCCAGGCAGACATCATCTGTTCTGGAGCGGGCAATTCCATTTTAATCATCTTCTGTTTGTCGGTAGCTAAGTTCAGAGAGCTGACCCACCCTCCACCCCCTTGACTGATATTTCCAATTGAAAATTGTTTTGCAGAGAGCGAGAGAGAGAGAGAGGGAGAGACAGAGAGGAAGCAAGGAAATATTACGGCACTTACCTAGGAATTTGAATCCTGAAAGCACATTGAGAATATCACGCAGCATATGTCTGTATCAACACTCCAGGTTGACAGGGTTTCCGACTAAAGGCAAGGAGCGTTTTTGAAGCAAAAAAATCCCCACTACTGCAATATAAATTGAAGAGTGCAATGTTTATACTAATCACAAACCTTCCACTCAGGGTTTTCTTTCTCATAAAAGGAATAAATATTTAATCGGGACTGAAATAAGGCGGCCTTACTGCCGGGAGCGACAGAGATGTATAAAAAAAATATATGATTTAAAACAAATAAGCTTTTGGAATCGACAGTGTTGGAACACCAAGCACTGTGGGTGTGACTTAGAAGGTATAGTAGGTCATTTTTTAAATTGAAATCAATTGAAAAAAAACCATCAGGCAAAAGGAACAACCTGTAAATAGGAGGTAGAAATTTGTCAAAATTAGTTATTGGGTGAAATACAAAGAGGTGAAAGCTGAATTTAGGTCCCACCTGACTGTTTTGGTAGACTGTTTAGGCTTGAATCATGGGCTGATCATCCGGTTTAGGTAGATTGTAAAGATCTCTTGTGAGGAGATTAAAATTGGTCATTCGCTTTCCAGCGCCTTGGAACGTCCTCCCGACGTGAAAGCCGCTCTATAAATGTAATTTTGTTGTTGTTATTTATGGCTCTTCATAGGACATCGCTGTGTGCAAATTGGCAGCCCCGTTCACCTACAAAATACACAGTCATTTTATATAGTGAAGCACTTTGAAACATCTCAGTGACATGATAAAGCATCGCTCTGTTAAATACAAGGAATATTATTGTTACGATAGAACTAGCTGTTGCAGTTCAGTGATTTGAGCACTTGCCTTACAAGCGTGAGACCTGGGTTCGAATCCATGCAGGTCAGGGCAAAACCTTGGGCAAGTTTCCTTACTCCACACACCTGCCTAATAATAATCCGTCCAAAAAAAACGACAATAATAAAATTGGTCATTTCAATCCACGACTGTTTGTGGGGAACGCTGCTGTGCGCAATGGGCTGCCGCATTTCGTCCACAAATATACAGTCAATTCACTTTACAGTATATTCTGTGAAGCGCTTTAAGACGTCGACAAGATGTGAAAAGTGCTGTATCAAATGCAAGGATTATTATATTATATTATTATATCATATATCATATCATATGTCATATCATATTATATTATAACTTCAAAAGCAGAGCGAGCGGTAGCTATAATTGAATCATGGGCTGATCGTCTGGTTGTTTGCACTTTGTGAGATCTCCCGTGGTGTCCTCATAATTACCGAGGCTACACAAAAGACATAGAGCTTCAGGTGACCTGCTGTTCATTGCTCCTACCCTCACTGCTGGGGAAGAGTCAAGAGGAAGGGGGAAAAAAAGAGACACAGAAGAGTCTCAATGAACAGCGTGTCTCTGTGTGGAAAGTGGAGAAACTAACTTCTCCCAATTAAAAAAGAAATCATAAATCATAGTACAGTACTGCGGTTTTTAGTTTGTGCTATACATCATTTCTTGTGTACTTGCTATAAACCGTTGATTCGTTTTTTTTGTGGGGGTAAAGTTAGTCAACCACCGAAAGTTTCACAGGAATGTTCAAGACCAGAAAGTGAAATCCAAATAAAGAATAAAGTATGATAATATCACAAATATATTACCGCTCTATCTCTTATCCCTTCAACTGTGTTTTCTTTCTAGTTTAAACCCGACACCAGCAATGATAAGTGGCATACTTCCAACAATATTAAACGTCTACTTTCACTGTGCCTCAATTGTTTTGTTTGTAAGAGCAAAGAGTGGGAGAACGGTACTGTTCTTTAGATACCTCAAGAATTGTTGTCCGTGTTAATGTATCTTTTACGAATCACAAAGCAAACTAGGTTACGGTAGCTTCACATTTTCTTTGTCAAGTTTTCATTAACAGTACAGAGTACGGAATCCTTATATTGCCCCAGTTTTCAATCCCTGCGGAATACATGTTGTTAAACGGCTCAAAATAGCAATGAATAATTTATTAAGGAGTTGATCCTGAATGACTAGAGAGACTTTGATTATTCATTGAGAGTAATGCTTGCTCAGTTGCAGAGATTATGGGTCTGCTTTCTGCGGCACTTAACACCTCAACAAATGTCTTGTGTGCTGTGAATGAGTTGGTTGTGCTTTTCAATGTTTCGATGATGTTTCGAAAGGCGATTAGAAAATTCTCATTGAATCATTGGCGGCAAATGTGAGCTTGGGAGAAGCGTTCTCCCATCAACACTACTTTTTTTTGATAAGAACAAAGCCTATTTGTGAGCTTTGTGAGCGTAATGCAGTGGACAAATAATGTATTAATGGAAAGCGATCTGCATGTGATAGGAAGCGAAGTGTGACTCGGTAACTTTGGCTCAGATTAGAAAAGAACTATTTAGAATTTAAGGATGAAATGCTGCTTCCTGGCACGTTTAGCAACGTTGACAATGTCATTTTTAGAAGATTAACCTGTTGGAGACACTGGAAAAAAATTGTTACGTTTAGTGGCAAATAGAATATCTCGCCCCCAAAATGCTTGGAATTTAAACTTTACTTTCTGTTCTGCACGATTTAGCTTTTTTTCTGCATTCATAATTTATAACAGCCTACAAAACGAAGTCAATGAAGTCAATTGCAGAACATACAGTAGAATTGCAAATGCAATAAACAGCAGAATTGTAATGAAGTTAATCCCTGTTTTAGAAGGCTGTGAATCATTTATGGTATGTTTTACTGAAGCAATTTGGTTTCAATAATCCATATAAAGCACTATACTTATTAATACGGCGCATTGTGAAATAGGCCAGAATCTTAAGTCGTTTATATTGGAAGCCACCTTTAAACATATTGGAAAATTATTGTGAGAAATGTATTCCATATGTATTTTAAATACGTATATATGATTTATTTTTGATCAATAAATCTTTAATTGCTAGTGAGTAGAAAATCAAAAGTTTGAAACATGCTCTATATACCAATATGGCTTGCATTTGATGCAGCCTTCTTCTGTTGTTGAGATATCTCAAAGTGCTTCACACAATTTTACAGTGAAATGCAGTTACTGCGTATTTATAGACGTAAAATGTGAATATATATGAAGCATACGTATATGTGAAAGACAGAAAGCTGCAATTCTCCCTCTCTCAGATCTTGCTGCATAAAATACACAGTTAGATTAATTAGATTATAATAATTGTCTTTAGTTGCTTCCTCCGATCTAAACATAGATTGCAATACCATAAGAGACATCTACAGAAGTAAAATCAGGAGCTATATACATATCTATGTACATGCAAAGATATATTATAAAGATGGATATACATGCAAATATAGATGATATGTAGATATCTAGAGAGTGGTGATCATATACAGTATATTTGGATATATATTGAGAATTCAACTTCCAAGTTCAGATCTATCCATTCATTGTTTGCGAAAACCATCAATGCTACTGTGCATTAATATTACAGATTATGTTGTGTTCTAAAAGGAAAAAATAAATTCACAGTAGAATAATCCGTTTCTCATATTATTCCATTACACATTTGAATAATTTCAGTGGTCTCAGATGGTTTTGTCGTTCGGCTGTTTTATTATTATTCCTGTGTTATTATAATAAAGTAACCTTCAGTGCCCACCTGATATATTCTGTACAAAATTGTAAGGTGGCACAGAATAAAATCCCTAACAAACCATGACTAGCGTGTATAGAGACACTAAATTGTTGTGAAAATCAACAGTCATAATGACTTTTTACAGACTTGAATGAGTTATTGATACTGCTGTACGCAACATAAGTGACTGATATCTACTGTAAAATACACACACGAAATGTAAAAGCATTCATAATTCTAAAAAATATCCTAGCAGACAGTGCAATATAATTTATATTGAAATAGCGCCTTTCATGGTCGGGAGAGCATGTCAAAGTAGGTAACACTACTGGTTCGGCACCAGTGTAAGGCTGGCTGGAAACCGAAGGAGATGGATTGGGGAAGGTTGACCACAAGTGCGGTCAAAGAGGTGTGTCTTGAGGCAGATCTTGAAGGAGGTGATGGATTACTTATGGATTAATAATACTTCCATTTGACATAGTGCCTAGTCATGCCATCAAAACATCCCAAAGAGCTTCACAGCAATTACTGTAGTGTGTGTTGACAGCATTACAGGGAGACCGTGCTTTTTGTTTGTAGGCAAATAGGTATTTTGTACACAGATTTACTAGATTCATTTTGATACTTGAGGAATTCTAACTATAATCCCTGCTGCCTCACGGACGATAATAATAATAATAAAAGTAATCTTTCCATTTGATATAATGCCTTATCAAGGGATGTCTCAAAGCGTTTCACAGAATATACTGTAAAGTTAATTGTATATTTTGTGGGAGAACCATGCTGGTTACACCTTGCACTTTTTTTTCTCTCCGGATAGTTTCTGACTCTCAAGCAGGTAGAGGTTTATTTGATATTGCACTGATATTTCAAATTATTCATGCAAAAACGTTTGCCTTTAAAACTCAAACGACATCACAAGTGGAAGGGAAAGCACAGTCCATTTCATTGAAAAGGAAGTATGAAATTCGTAGTGCAAAGAATACATGAATAATCCATGTGCACTTTGTGATTATGTTGATTCAGCAACATTGCGCTTAATTAAGAACTTGTTGAATCTAAATATTCAGAGGTAAAATAATGCGGCTTACACGAGTACTTTGATAGTCTTTTCGTTTCAGTTCTGTCACAAGGGAACCATTTGTACAGCTTCAAATAAAATCGTCGCAGTAAAACAAAGGTAGTCAGTAATTAGTCCATAGTCTTTACTGTGTGGAGCTCAAATGACTCCTCTGCCCCCTGGGATCAAACTTTCAGATTCATCAACTTTCATCTTTAAAGATCAGGCAGGTTGCAGTCAGTAATGACTCCTAATTGTGGGACGCTGCTGTGCACAATTGGCTGCCGTGTTTTGCTCACAAATACAGTCATTTCACTTTACAGTGCATTGTGTGAAGCACTTTGAGACGTCTAGAAGACGTGAAAAGCGCTACATCAAATGCAAGGATTATTATTCAGCGCCTTGGGATGTGCGCCCGACGTGAAAGGCACTCTGTAAATATAATTTTCTTGCTGCTGTTGTTGTAAAAGTCTAAGTCTAATATTGCATCTGTTCATGTTCCACGGGCAATCAACAAACTGTACTTTAGTTCTGTTTCTTGTAAGCTGAATAGTTGTACCGAACACGCGTTTGACATCGGATCGCCGAGGCTAACCTCAGAGTGAGAGAAGATCTTAGCGAGAAAGCTGTGAGATTTGTTCTCAGTAAGCATTTCACGGCGCTCGATGCATTCTAATTTGCTTCTGCTCCAAACATTGTGGAGCTGTGCAATGTCAACACGGAAATGCGTAATGTGGAAATGAGCCATGTTTCTATTCATAGCTGTGATTCATCAGGCTAAGCTGAGGAGGTGCAACGCCAAACTGGTGGCAATTTGTACATCGCGCCTTTAATATTTTAGCACTCGTTTTCCAATCTTATGCATTATTCATCGGGAGAAATATTTCGCTGGTGACAGAATCTAAATGGAGGGCAGTGAATAAAAAATGTTGAGTCTGTTTTTCTGAAGCCTTTTCCCTGCCCAGCCAGCCGTCTGTGTTCAGGTGCTGTCAAGTCACTCACTTTCCTGCAGTTAAGAAAACCATTTTCGAAGCCGGTTCCGATGATATTCCTATAAAAAATAATTATCTTTGCATTTGACAGAACGCCCCTCCAAGTCGTCCAAATGTCACCAGGAGCCTAACAGGATTTACTGTCTTGTAGCTCAGTGGTTAGAGCCTTACAAATGTGAGACCCGTGTTCGAATCCAGGCAGGTCAGGCTGAAACCTTGGGCAAGTTTTCTTACTCCACAATAATAAAATCAGTCACTTCAATCCATGACTGTTTGTGGGACGCCGCTGTGTGTAATTGGCTGACGTGTTTCGCCCACAAATAAACAGTCAATTCACTTTACAGTCCATTCTGAAGCACTTTGAGACATCTAGAAGACGTGAAAAAGTGTTATATCAAATGCAAGGATTATTATTGTTAAAGTGTAGTGACCATTTATTTATAGTGACTATGTATGTGTAGTGACTGTGTATTTATAGTGACTATGTATGTGTAGTGACTGTGTATTTTTCGGTGAATGTGGCAGCCAAGTTGCACACGGGAATATCTGGCCAACAGCCGTGAAGTGAGCGAATGGTTTTATCCGAGAGATTGTTGGCCTAGCAACCGAGGGCAGGCAGAAGTTCTATTTTTATTTTCAATTTAGTGGGTTAGGTTCAATGTTGCAGTAATAATAAAACCGTCCTGATATTTAAGCAGCTTTTATATATTGCGAGTGTTTTTTCAGCGACGCAGCTGGAAATGTGATGAACTGGTCAGCAAGGCAGATACGAGCCTCTGGGAACTCTCCAGCACTGTGAGGGATAGTTAAACTACTACTGTATATAGGCAAACATGTTCAACTCTCTGCATTGCTCCTGAGTCTGGCCTCTTCCTTGTCCCCCTGAATCCTCTGCTCCTCTATCGGCGGCCATGCCTTCAGTCACTACCCCGCGAGGCTTTGGGACTCCCTCCCTCACTCCCTTCGCGTCGCCCCCTCTCTTCCTGTTTTCAAGTCTCGGCTTCTTTTCGACCGCACTTTTGGTCACTTCCCCCCCCCCCCCCCCCCCCCCCGGCTCGGCTCCAGAATCCGTTATTGGGAAGCGCTCTGAGACGCCGTCCGGTGTGGAGTGAGGGCACTGTATAATTCCAAGTTGTTGTTGTTGCTTAGGTGTCAAAAAGAGCTTCACAGTTGGCTCAGTTGGTAGCACTCTGCTCTGAGTCAGAGATATGAGGGTTCAAGTACCTAGTACCCAATACCTTGTACCAAGTACAGTAAAAGTCAGTTTATCCGGCACCCTCAGGACCTGGCCAATGCCGGTTAAAGCGCCTGCCGGATATTCAGCTGAAAACGCCCCCCCAAAAATATATTTTTTTCAATGCATTTTTCTGAATAAATACCAGTTAATCGAATGCGGACCTTTTTTTTTTACAATGCCGGTTAAACGGAAGTTACGGTTGATTGGGTGCCAGATAAATGGGCTTTTACTGTATCTAGTTGGGACTTAGAACTCACAGTCTGGGCTGACAATCCTACACAGTGCTGAAGGATTCAGTCCCTTTGCAGAATGTGTTACACCGAAGTTCCATCAGCCGCCTGACACCCAGATAAAATTGGTTATCGCCAATTCATGCCAATTGCTGTGGGTGAATGGGCTGCCACATTCGCCTAGAAAATGTGCTATACTTTACAGTGCATCCTCTTTGTGATGTCCTCATGACGTCAGGCCACATGAATGTTTTGGAACGAGGGCTTTGAACATTCTTAACCTGCCGCCGGCATATTAATAATCCTTGCATTTGATACAGCGCTTTTCACATCTTATCAACGTCTCAAAGCGCTTCACAGAATATACTGTAAAGTGAATTGACTGTAGATTTGTGGGCGAAACGCGGCAGCCAATTGCGCACAGCAGTGTCCCACAAACAGTTGTGGATTTGAAATGACCAATTTTTATTATTGTGTTTTTTTTGGGAGGGATTATTATTAGATGTGTGGAGTAAGGAAACTTGCCCAAGGTTTCGCTCTGATCTGCCCGGATTCGAACACAGGTCTCATGGTTGTAAGGCGATTGCTCTAACCACTGAGCTACAGGAGCTCCAAGATGGAAATTAGGAGAATTTTTGTTTAACAGTAGTGAGTGGTTAGGATGTGGAATGCCTTACTGGGCTGGTGGTTGAGGATCCATAGTGGCTTTCAAATGGGAACTCAATGGATATGTAAGGAGTGAGTTTAAAATTAGATCCTTAATGGTACTTTTCTTCCTCTGCCCGTTCAATAAACATTGGCAGATAAATAATTAATTTCTATTAATCACTGCAGCAATGCGGACCGAGCAACATTTTCAGGAACAACAACATAAATTAGCTTGAGAGAGATAGTGTATACCTAGATAAGTAAAAGTTCCTTCAACCTCCCTTAGAGGAATGCTTCAGAACGTATCGACGTCTCAAAGTACTTCACAGAATATACTGTAAAGTGAATTGACTGTATATTTGTGGGCGAAACGTAGCAGCCAATTGCGCACAGCAGCGTCCCCCACAAACAGTCGTGGAAGTGAAATTACCAATTTTATCATTGTGGTTTTTTTGGGGATGGATTATTATCAGGCTTGTGGAGTAAGGAAACTTGCCCAAGGTTTTGTCCTGATCTGCCTGGATTCAAACACAGGTCTCACACTTGTAAGGCGACTGCTCTAACCACTGAGCTACAGGAGCAAGTCCAGGGACAGATTCCGTTGGAGACCGAGTTGTTTCCAAACTTTAATCCCTTCCATTTTATGACTGGCCTGCTAAAAACCCCCAATCGGTTTCACCAAGGAAACGTCTGCAATGGGATTAAAGTGGTCAATTAAGCGGATACAAAATTAATTTGGGCTGCAAACATTTCAATCTCCGCGTCCCGATTCATACCCAACTGGGTTGCAACTGATCGCTCTCTAACTTTTGAAACACTGCCAAGCAACAAATGATTGTGCACATCCGTCCAGTTTGTGATTAATTGGTCACACGTAGAATACTGCTACAATGTGTAATTGTAAAATTGCTCCAAACCCACTTACTGTTTAATTAAGAATACCAATTTTAAGTCAGAATTGAAAATTAATTGCATTTGCATCGCTCGCAGCAACTGCACAGGTTAAATATCTCCTTAGTAAAGTGTTTAATGGATGTAAATTTGATGAAAGAGATACTCATCTATAACAAGGATGTATTACAAGAGAAAGTGTTCATACTTGATATGAACAGCCGTATAAATAACAAGTGGCACACTGTGTGATTGCCTCTTTGTCTTGCATAGATTTCTCTCTGCGGTTATTAGTATTCCTTACACTTGATATCGCACCTTGTCATATTATCGAAAAGTCTTGAAAAGCATCACAGCATTTTGTGGAGTCCTGTAGCTCAGTGGTTAGAGCACTTGCCTCACGAATGAGAGATCTGGGTTCGATTCCTGGACAGGGCGAAGTCTTGGGCAAATTCCCGTATTCCACACGCCTAATAAAAAAAAACTAAAATAATAATAATAATAATCCTTGCATTTGATATAGCGCTTTTCACGTATCAAAGCGCTTCCCAGAATATATTGTAAAGTGAATTGACTGTATATTTGTGGGCAAAATGCGGCAGCCAATTACTCACAGCAGCGTCCCCCACAAACAGTCGTGGATTGAAATGACCAATTTTATTGTGTAATGACGGTCTGAGACACCGCTCGGAGTGGAGGGCGCGACAGTTACATAAATTCAAGTTGTTGTTGAGTATTTTGTGGGCCATACTCTGTTGCTCAGAACCAATCTTAGACAGATAGCGTTTGTCCAGTACAAAACAAAACATTTGGAGCCTGTTTCCATTTTGGGGAAAAATAACTTGTTTAAAAAAAAGTCATTTATTCTATTACATGTACCTTTCAGTTTAATGTTTTTTTTCCGCTGTTAGATAGCATATGGGTCACCAGAAACAATCTTTTCGCACCCTCATTAGCTAAACCCTAAATGAATCCTAATAATAATCCTTGCATTTGATGTTACGCCTTTCACGTCAGCACAATGCGCTTCACGGGATAGTGAAGTGTAGTAACTGTGTATTTCGTGGACAAATTGTGATGCAAGTGAACTGCCGTTACAATGAATTGTACCTTCATGGGTTTCTACTGCAGATGCTCATTACTATTTTGTCTCTCACTCACTGGTGTAGACTGTGCAGCTGCCAAGAGGCTTCAAGCAGAAATTAACCAACAATATTGCTTACTTTGCAACAAAATTGGGAAAAGTGTTTTGCTAACAAAAGGCAATTAAGTACCGAATAACACTGCACGGCTGTTATGCCAAGCCACAGGCCTCGACACAAATCAAGCTAATGAAACACATTTAAGTTTCAACTGCTTGCGCGCTGTTCTGTGTGAGTTCTTTAGTAAAGAACATCTGACTTTAAATAAATACCTCTGAAGCATGTGTAACAATTTTACCTCCCAATGCGGAAATTTCCCCTGCAAAATGTACAGTCAACTCACTTAACAGTGTATTCTGTGAAGCGCTTTGAGATTTCTCAAAGACGTTATAGTGCGTTATATCAAATGCAAGTGTTATTATATTATATAAATATGTTAGCACAATAGGTGCAGACGTGATCATTTAAGGATAATGATTATAACTACAGTAAATCCCAAAAGTGACTCTTTTCACCTTAATAATAATAGTGCTTGCATTTGATATAGCGTTTTTCACATCTTCTAGATTTCTCAAAGCGCTTCACAGAATATACTGTGAAGTGAATTGACTGTATATTTCTGGGTGAAGCCCGGCAGCCAATTGCGCACAGCAGCGTTCCCGCAAACAGTCGTGGATTGAAGTAAAGGAAAGTTGTCAAGGTCTCACTCTGCTGGGAATCGAACCCAGGTCTATCGCTTGCGAAGTGAGTGCTCTAACCACTGAGCTACAGAACTCCACATGACTTCATGCATTGGGTGCTGAGCTTCAACTGCACGTTGTATTGAGGAATGTCTTGAAATTACATCAAACTGGGAGGGTGAATGGGGGAATCTCAAATAAACTTACACGTTGAGATAAATATCTATGCATACATCTATGCTTTTGGGATTTTAAAGAGCATTTTGCCAGGAAAATACATTCAGCGCTGCCAGTTTCTCCTCAACTCTGAAAAGCTTTAAATCCTATGAGTCATTATTGATCTCTCTGAATCTATTTAAATGTCCTTCGAACGGTAGACACCTCATACCTCGCACAATATTCCAACCGCCTTATCACCACAGGTCACAGCTAAGAACAGTCAAATGCACTCAAAGACCTACCCTTGCCTTATGAGTAGCATCTGTGGATTAACTGTGAATCTTTGGTGATTGATCAATAAACGCACCCAAATCTGTTTTATTTCCTTTCCTTCCTGGTTTGATGGCAATGCTTTTTGTTATTGTCAAGCTAGAATCTATTGATTTGCAAAAGTTTCAAATTCATAACAGTATATTTACTGTCTTAGGTTATACCAGTTAATAAGAAGGACTCATTAGGCTGAATGTTGCTATTAATATCCCTCCCACCAAAAATATAATTAGAATTAATCTTATCTTCGTTTTATTCTACTTGGTTCTGTTGATTTTTTTTACTCTGAATGCTCAATGACGGTGGCATGGAGAGGAAGTGAATGTTTAACTCAACGATGCAAAGGAGATTAATTTCATGTCCTGGACACAATGTGAACAGAATTACTGAAGCATCTTTCCGTAGTGGTTATCTATGGATGTGACCTGTTTCCTTACTGTATCGGGCTAAAAAACATTCCAATCCAAATGACTCTGGAATGCGTTGCCTGAAAAGGTAGTGGAGGCCGATTTGATAACAACTTATAAAAGAGAGGCAGACGTTTGTTTGGAGAGGACGGGTTTGTGAGGTTATGGAGAGAGAGAGACCTGGGGAGTGGGATTGAATTGCTCTTTTCAAAGAGCCGGCACAGACTCGATGGGCCGAATGGCCTCGTTTTGTGCCATAAGCTTCTATGATTCCATGACTCAATAATTGTGTTGCATTTTCTCATTCAATCTGTCTGAGTCACCTCATCTCCATGGTTAGAAACCTGTAAGATCAGAAGGATAATAATGATAATCCTTGCATTTGATATAGTGCACTTATGTTGTTGCAATGTCTCAAAGCGGTACACAGGATTCACTGTACAAGTGCGGTGAGGAGTTAATTTGCAGGCCAAAGTGACTGTGTGTCGATTTGAATGGGAGCCAACAGAAGTTCGGTGGTTTCCACCAATTTCTGTCGACCAGGAATAGACACAATTTATAATGAGGTCTCTAGGGACCCACCAATGAAGTACCCCGATTGCACATGTACCTGCAAATGAGACTCACAATGCAAAATCTTGTCTGCAGGGCTGAAATGTAATGGAAATATTAACTTTTATTTCAGTGCGAGTTATGGTGCCCCATTAACCGCCGCGAAATCCATTTTCTGACCCACGCACAGAAACATTCCTGCTCAACAACAAAAAAGAAAGTGAATTATAAAAGGTGACGAGGCTTTCAACAACAGTGGGGGGGTCAGCCAACTTTAGAAACGAGTGGTTGATTGATTCAGAACGCTCAAAATACCGACACCCAATCTCTAGCCAAGGGAGCCGTAACCTCAGGGCCAAGGCACATGTTATTCGGGACATTCAAAATGTTCCGAATAATAATAAAAAAATACCAACTTCAATGGCATTTCAATGGTGAAAACAGCTTGGGGGGCATCAAGTACATCTCCTCCAAACCAATGTACCAGTATGTCAGATTGTGAAAGCTCGCCTGAAGCCAGCGTTTCGTATCAGAGCCAAATATTTAAGAGGAAGATTAAAATGGATCAAAGGGCCTTTCTGTATCTCTGAGGTCAGGGTGACACACATGTGGCCGGCAGGGGATGTACTTTATGCACGTGTGATCATTGTTCCTAACGATGATGGTGCTTTTTCAACCAACCAATGCGGTACCAACCACCAACCACCAACCCTACATTTTCTGTGCAGGCTGACAGCCCAAGATAATTTGGAGATAAAACTTCTATAAACGTCCCACGATTTAGTCCTGCATAGAAAAATCTGCCGTCAAAATAATATATATAAAAAAATAAAACTTGCATTTGATATAGCACCCCATCTCGTCATTGAGACATCTCTAAGCGCTTCCAAGAACATACTGCCCCCGTGAATCGATGATTCCATGTGAAGAAGGATAAAAAACAGGGTGGTGGTGGGAGGAAGTTGGGTGGGTGGGTGAAAGACAGTCCTTGTAACTTTTAATAGTTTCTGTGCTTGCAATGAAAAAGTGCTCTCGTGCAGGCAGATCGACTTGAGAAAGGTAATTTTCCTGGGATTTACTTTCAGATCATTTTTCGCAAGATCAGCGAGGTGAAACAAGAAGAAGAGGAGCGTCGGCAGAGGAAGAACGAAGTGACACTCAGCATTCCTGTCGACCACCCCGTCAGGAAACTCTTCCAGAGGTTATAATAATAATAATAATCCTTGCATTTGATAAAGCGCTTTTCACGTCTTCTTAACGTCTCAAAGTGCTGCACAGAATATACTGTAAAGTGAACTGACTGTATATATTCGTAGGTGAAACGCAGCCACCAATTGCGCACAGCAGCGTCTCCGCAAACAATCGTGGATTGAAATGACCAATTTATCATTGCTTTATTTGAGGGTTTATTATCAGGCATGTGGAGTAAGGAAACTTGCTCAAGGTTTCACCCTGACCTGCGGGGAATCAAACCCAGGTCTCTCGCTTGTAAGGTGAGCACTCTCATCACTGAACTACTGAACTCCGAATCAAGACTGATGTGCATAGATATCTGTTAAGGTCAGGGTATTAAGGGTTACTGGGCAAGGGCAGGTAATTGGAGGTTAGGTCCAGATCAGCCTTGATTTTATACAATAGAGGAACAGGCTCGAGGGGCTGAAGGGCCTACTCCTGTTTCATTTTCCACGTGTTTGAGACGTTTTAAAGCTCTTCACGGAATGTACTATAATAACAATCCTTGCATTGATATAGCGCTTTTCACTGTATCTTCTGGACGTCTCAAATCGCTTCACGGAAAGTACTGCTGAGTGAGTTGACTGTGTATTTTGTGGGCGAAACGCGGCAGCCAATTGCGCACAGCGGTGGAGTGGGTGACCAAACGATTGATTTAAAATATATATATACGTTGTAGGTTCAAGCAGCAGAAAGAGCTTCGGAACCAGGGGAGCAGCGCGGCCGACAGGAACCACCTGAAGGTGGACAACCACTTGCTTCACAACGGGGGCCCTACCACCGGCAGCAGTGTGGTCACTGTGTCCCAGATCACACCCATGCCTTCCTCCCTCTCCTTTGCCAAGACCCATGAGCAAAAGGAGCGAGAAGGGGAGTGCGAGCCGGTGGAGCTCAAGCCAAACGGCCTGCGCGATCAGATGTGCCTGAAGGTCAACAGCCCGGCGCGGGTCAAAGCCGGGAACGTCAGAGGCTGGATCCGACTGAAAAACCCTCCCGGGGAGGGTGGCGGCGGCGGAGGAGGAGGGGAGGAGGAGGAGGAGGAGGTGGTGGTGGTGGGGGAGAAGAAAGGCATCTGGAATAACGTCATCAAAGCCGAATCCATGGAGATTCTGTCGGAGGACTCGAAAGGGGGAACGTCCGAGAGCGTGGAGATCAAAAACTGCCTGCGGAAAACTGACTCGTGCGACAGCGGCATCACCAAAAGCGACCTGAGGCTGGACAATGCGGGAGACGTCCGCAGTCCCTTGGAACACAGTCCCATCCAGGTGGATATCAGGCACCCCTTCTACCCAATCCCCGAGCAAGCCTTGCAAACCACCTTGCAGGAAGTCAAAGTGGAGCTCAAAGAAGACATTCAGTTGCTCTGCAGCAGAATGACAGACCTGGAGAGGCAAGTGGGCAAGATCTTGCAGATACTGTCGCCGAGGAGACCGCCAGAGTCTCTCGCTCAGCCGCCGCGGGAAACGTTGAACGTTTCCAGGCCCGGCTCGCCTTCGCCAGAGAAACAGGACCTCCAGTGTTAGCTGGTAAAAAAAAACGCTGTGAAGGATTTGACCCTCACACCGCCAGACTCTCAACCAAAATGCACAAGGGGCCAGGCTGCTTTGCCTAGTCTGATAGATACTTGGGAGGTCCAGCTGGATTCTGGCCTGCCACGGAAGGGTGTTCAAGGCGTTTTGCTTGTAAATTATTCAGATAAACTGTTTGCACTCACATATGCCTACACACATACAAATACATGCACACACACAAAAGACCCGCTCACCCACACACGCAGACACAAACACACTCGGATACACATACACATGCACAAAGGCACATGCACGCACACCCACAAAGACACACAGACAAACGCACACATGCATACACATGCACACACACAACGATGCACACACAAAGACACACAATCATTTACAGTCCTGCACTGCTGCACATGTCCACATTCATTTTTGTGCAAGGCTGTTAAGATCTGCCAGAATTTCTACATGGGAGATCTTTTGAAACACTTTAAGCTGGGCTGAGTGAAGCTTTTGATCCTCGGTGTGAGAGCAGGGGCAGTTTTCCCAACACCCGCCCCCCCCCCCCCCCCCCCCCCCAATGGTTGAGTAAAACTTACTTTAGTAATTTTCGGAAGCGGGTGGTGAGGTAGGGTGGGCAGAAAACCCAAAGCAATTTTGACACCAAATGTAACTTGAAGGATAAGAAGCAATTGAAGCCGCTCATGTATACACTGGGGAGTTTCCTCAGCCACACAACAATGTTATTGCCCCACAACTAGGAAGATAATATCAAAATCACACAAGACAGATCGTTTTTCTACTTGCAGCAAATAATTCAGAGTTCGCTGTCCATGTGAATGTTTTTGTACGTTTCGTTTGAATTCCCCTCAGTCAGTCAGTCAGTCAGTCAGTCGGGAGGCCAAGTGAAGGGTCAGCTGCTTGAATAATTCAGGATGAATCATTTAGCAGTGACATGATGGAAGAAGGTATAAGAAAGCTTACAGCCAACACAGTGATGCATCAAATGTGCAGAGAACGCATCAGATAGGTTACAACAACAACAACATTACACTTGTATAGTGCCTTTCGTGTCAGGAGGATGTCCCAAGGCGCTGGACAGTCATTGTTTCAGACCCGAGCTGGGAATGGGGAGGGTGGAGGGAAAGGGCGGGGAATTGGGGTGACCGACGGGACCGTCGAAGAGGAGGATCTTGAGGCGACACGTGACTTGACGGAGGCCAGGGAGGGGGGCGAGGTGGAGGGACTGTGGGATGGACTTTGTAAGGGTTTTGAAGGCAACTAGAAGGCAAACAAGCAGATTATGAGTTATTAGGAATACACGGTGCAGGTTGGACACCGGTAGCCTCAACTAATTGCAAAAATTTGTCACATAATGTCCATTACGTGATTGCTGGAGCCTAGCCAAGGCCTCACTAAGGCGCAGATCAATCTTATTTGTTAACGAAGCCCGGAATATTTTCATGTTTGTGAAAGAGACACTCTGTAACCTTCCTTCTCCTCGCTGTGCGTTGGAAGCCCGGCTCGCGCGATAAAGGAGGAGGTTCACGTGGTTTGAGGGAGTCACGCTATTTCCCCCGCTAAACCCAACTTGCAGTTATATATCTCCCCTCGTTCAGGGTAGTGTCCCCGAGCGCTTCAATAAAAAGGACTTGAATCTGGCGAAATATTTTGCTCCAGCTTTCATATGAACTCCCGATAGGATCAGCGTTGTCGCCAAGAGTTTATCTCCGCGAGGTTTGAAGGCTTTTAAGGGATTTCAAATATTTAACATTTACCTTGTTCAAGCGATTGGTATTGTTTTATCTTGGCAACAGCATGAGGTGGGTTGGCATTGGCAGCCTATTTAAATGGGAACCGACAGCTTATATATATATATATATACACACATATATATATATATGTGTATGTGTGTGTGTGTGTGTACATATAAACCAAAGGCTCTTCTGAACCTTTGAAATGGTGACAGGGCTGCAGCCTGCCATCTGCCAGCACGAGATGCTTTTTGAACCATTTTATATACAAAGAAATGGTTGGGAACTGGGGATAAATTACATTTGGTTCAATTTGTGTAGACGCAAACTGGTCTTTTAAGAATTGAACTGATCTGCCAAGATTCTCTTTCGGAGTGGGCGTTTTCATGCTCTCGGCACAGAATAATTAGTAACACCACAAGCACACCACAAGCATTGGTTTAGAGTTGTGAAGGGCAACATGATCAGATGAGGATCATAATATTCCTTGCATTTGATATAGCGCTCTATCACGTCATCGGGAATTCTCAAAGAGCTTCACAGCGTATACTGTAAAGTCAATTGACTGTGTATGATGCGGATGAAAGTCAATGACTGGAACAGGTTGCCAGGAAAGGTGGTAGAGGCCAGGATAAGGAAACTCATTTAAAAGCAGAGCTTATTGCAGTGAGTTGGGGACAGGAGGGTGAGTGTTCGTGAGGGATGAGATGAGATAGGCAGAAGGACTTCTTCATCCAGACCTATCCTGCGAGCATCACTTCCAATCAGCGCCATGTACAGTGAGCTGTCAGACTCTCCTCCCACTCAGTATCTTATCGTAAGACACTTACCAATGCTGTTTTTTTAATCTCATACACAAGTACCGTGTATTCTCTTTCGATGTTACATCAGATCATGTATTCCCCTCCCAACAGGAACCAAATATCAACAGGTACTGGCGAGGCTATTAAAGTTGACCACAATCCATTGACCTGCTCACATATACATTTTACAGTTGAGGTGGGGAGTGTGGTGGGTGGTTGGGGGTGGATGGGTGGAAGTGAGTGGGGGGAAGAGAATGGTCACTGAATGAATAGCAATCAGAAGCTTGAAATTGCACTGTTTTCACGCATTTATGCCTCGAGATTGGGCGGCAATGTGGAAAAGTTTTGATTTCGGAGACTGTTTGGAAGAATTTAGTCCTTAAAAACAAACCGGCTGCTCTACATGATGTTACTTACGTGTTTAAACTAAAATGGTTTAGAAAGGCTGGGACCAGGTGGAATATAGACCTCAAGAGCGGGAACCTTGGCTTGTATCTTTCTCTTCGAGCCCAGAGTACAAAAGCCAATTGTAACTAACACATCACCACGACATTGAGTTGAGATGAACTAGACAACTGCATCAATTTACATTTATATTGCGCCCTTCAGGCAGGGCAGCAACCTGCAGCCTAGGCAAAGATTGAACCCAGGTCTATATGGCTCAGTTCCATACTGGGCGGTCAATGCCTTTATCAACCGAGCCGTGTATTTTGAGAAAGGGAGTATAAATAATAATAATAATCCTTGAATTTGATTTAGCGCTTTTTCACGTCTTCTAGATACCTCAAACAGATTCACAGAATATTCTGTAAAGTGTATATTTGTGGGTGAAACGTGGCAGCCAATTGCGCACAGCAACGTCTCCACAATCAGTCAGAGATTGAAATGACCAATTTTATTATTGTTTTTTTTTGAGGGAATATTATTTTGTGTGTGTGTGGAGTAAGCAAACTTGCCCAAGGTTTCACCCTGACCTGCCTGGATTCGAACATGGGTCTCACGCTTGTAAGGCGAGTCTCTAACCATTGAGCTGCAGGACTCCACACATTGTGTGGTATGAACACCATGGACCCTGGTGAATACTTAGCAGAAACAACTGTCGTGTCATGCAAATGCTAATGAGCGTCAGTAATATATTTAAGCACACATTTTTCGGTCATCAGGGGAATAATTAAGTGATTTATTTTCGCTAGCTTAGATGCAAACTGTCTCCTAAAACAGACTGTAGATTTCTGCAGCCTCTGGGGAAACCTACGTCAGACGGGTTTCATTTTTTTTCCAAAGAAGAAATAATCACAACTTTTCACGGGTCACTCACTAAACCTGATTCTTTCCTTTGTTTTCACAGCAAAGGTTTTTGTGCGGCTTTTGTAAGTCACGTTGTAAAATAGGCCATCTTTTTCATGCCATCTATTTGCGAGCACTGTACTCCATGTGTATCTTTTTTAGTGTGTACGCATCAAGATCGAAGTTTGTAGGCAGCCCAGGGTGCAAAATTATTAGCCGACTGGGTTGCTGACTGGTGTTATATCCTTTGTTTCATTTCCACCATCCTTCCAGATCTGTGCTTCATAGAGGCTATGGTCTATGCTGGACAAGCAACATTATGAACAAATGCTGCAGCAGAAAAGTTTTTTACCCAGTCTTTTTATTCTGCCTAGTCATTCCTTAGCTCAGTGCTCCCACCCCCAAGTTTTGAACCCCCAAATTCCACCTAGGCTTAGTCTGTAGGAAGATTTTTGTCTTGAAGTCAAACTCTTTGAGACATCGATAAGATGTGAAAAGCGCTAAATCAAATGCAAGGGTTATATTATTTCTCAATTCAGTTCCTTCTGAGAAATGCAGAAAAACTGACATTTTTTTCCACATATCCGCAAAATCTTGAATTAAGGACAAAACTTATCGCGCAGGCAAAACTGTGAACTTTCATGTGAAGGAACAGCAAAACAAAACCAGTTCATAGTTTAGGACGGAGTGGGGGAATAAATTGTCTTCTTGAAGCCATGTTAAGTTTCAGTTTATTCAGTTGCTTTTCAAAATTGATTTGTTTGGAATAGATTGGTTCAGCCTGGCCCTTTTATAATGAAAGCACAGTCGGGCTGTATTCTGATACTGTTAAAGATCAGTCTTTGAAATATGCAATGTAATATGTTTTATGAATAGGAAAAAAAAATTGTTGCATGTACATAGAGATATTGGGCTTACACTGCAGAATCACTATTTATGTACAAGTTATAGCACTATCCCAGGGAGCTAAATGCCCTTTCCTATAATTTCATAATAAAAAGAGCATGGAATATTGAAACTGAATTACGTTTGATTTCTGCAATATACCACATATTTGTTCTGCTTCAAGATTGCATAATTATTTGCGATAATTCTTGCATTTGGTACAGCGCTGTAAATGTTCTGTAGAAACAAAGTGTGTACTGTATTTGTGTGTGAATCCCATAAATAACCATGAACAATATTTACTGGAAGATTGTTGACCAGGACACAGGGCCCTCTGCTCTTCGAATATTGCAATGGCATTTTTAACGTCCACATTAACAGGTAGATGGGACCTCGGTTTAAACATCTCGTTCACAATGTTGCTGTTGCTCTTTCTCTGTTTAGTGGTGTGTGAGCGATTGGGGGGGTGGGCGGGGAAACAGCTAACATAATAATAATTATAATAATAATCCTTGCATTTGATATAGCTCCTGATCACGTCTTCTAGACTGTGTCTCAAGGCGCTTCACGGAATATACTGTAAATTGACTGTATATTTGTGGGCGAAACATGTTGCTAGAGAGTTACAAGCAGCTCCGACCTTCCCGCTGTACTGTACAACAGGACCTTACTCGGTCCCTTTAGCAGCTATTGGAAAATAACAACTTGTTCAGTTCATTATAATGCATCAGATGTAAACATGTGAAAGTGATGCCCATTCACCCTGAGGTACCCTGACGATGGGTGACAGCACCAGGCAATTCCCTGGCTCCCGCAGTCATTAGCGGTCGCTCATCTGCTTTCGCCATCTGTCATTGCTGTGATCTGTTATGTCAAGTGCTGTCAAAGGCTGCCGGATGCGATGAGTCCTCCGATTGCCATTGTGGGAACGACAGAACGAGGTTACAATAGAACCAGGCGAGTTTAGAAAGGCGGGACGTCGCCGATGGATGAATTCTCGGGCGTCCTCGCCTGGGTCATTTATTTGTGGGGTTAAAATGAACTGTACAAGGAGACCCATCGAAACCGAAACGCTTCAGTAGGTGCCCGTCATGGCCTGTCGGTCTCAGTTACAAGAAAAAACATTGGGAATAAGCGGAATCAGAAATAATCACAATTAAGATTACGGATCTAATTGTGAGAAAATTGTTCTCTTGCCTCTGCACTCGCTTTGAGCAACGGCTTCAAAATCCACAGTCACTACACTTTTACAGCAACTCCTGTGAAGCTCTTTGAGACACCCTCCCGATGTGAAGGGTGCTCTTATCAAATGCAAGAACTATTATTGCTTGCTGAAAGATTGTACAATTGGCTGAAAAACCTGTTGTTTCAAGGTAATAGTAACGTGTGATATGATATGATCACATTTACATCTTCGCCTCTCCTCACCACTCCCTACCCCACCCACCTCCCCCCTCCATGTCTTACTATGAAAATATGTATTTTTTTGAACCTCTGTTATGTTTTGAAAAAACATTTGGGTTTATTCCACTAAAATGCGATATCAATTTCATTTGAATTCAAGTTTCAATTTACCTGAGAGAGGCAGCAGGAAAAAAAAGATGTAGGTGCATCCAAACCTTTATGACTTTCAACGGATTGAGTTACTTTGTGAAAAGATAGTTATTGAATGAAAAAAATCGATGCATCAATAAGACATTAAAACACATACTCCCCAGAATGCCTCAGCGCATCGATACATGGAAAACACATGGTCAGGAGGCTAAAATAAGAAGGAAATCCAAACAATATGTTAAAAGTATCATTTTCCTAAGAGTGAAAGTCATCTTCTAATAATTAATGCATTTCATATAGCGCTTTTCACGTCTTCTAGACGTCTCTAAGCGCTTCATGGAATATACTGTCAAGTGAATTGACTATATTTTGTCGATGAAACGCGGCAGCCAATTGCGCACAGCAGTGTGGATTGAAATTGATCAATTTATTAGTATGTTTTTCTTGAGGGATTATTATCAGGCGTAGGTAGTAAGGAAATTTGCTCTAACCACTGAGCTACAGGACTCCTGGTCTTCTTTAAGAGGCTTAATAGAACCCCCTGGGGAGTTTGTGAAAATCTAAGGTTTTCAATTCTCAATGCAGATTTACAGAGACATTTAGACAGTTGATGTGTAGATAGTTGGGAAATAAGGGTCTATGGAGGAGTAAAGGCACAGAAATGGGACAAAGAAGGTCTACTAATCTCTGTATGAACTTTGTAAAGTTTATCCCTTTTAAAGAATAAAAATTCCCTTTCAATTTTCTCCACAGATTTTGGAGCACTTTTTTTTTGCAGGTATTAATTCCAACCTTCATATGCCAAATGCTTCTGAAGGATGCCCAATTATTCTGTGGTTTATCTCGAGTCATGCCCTCTTCGCATTTCCCTCTCTCGGATTCTATCTTAAAGGTCTCTTCTCCTCTCTTCTTTGACTGCTGACTCTCAAAAATAAGTGATATATATTTTATACATTTTTCCCAAACCGTTCGCAATGACACAAACTCAATTTATTAATACTCAAAGGATCTGGTCTTAAGAAAGCTCTCTCTCCTCATTGCCTCTAGTTTGAACCTTACTGTGTGTCTTACCGTATTTTAATAATGATAATCCTCCTTGCATTGCTATTCTGTTTTGTCAAACCTCACCTCTGCAACGGAAAGTTGGACTTAATTCTCCTCACCCCTGTGTAGCGCTTTCTCCTAAAGAACTTCAATCCAATGTTGACTTGCACTTTGCTCTTCAAAATTCCGTGCCTTGCGAAGTCCTCTCGACTTGAGAGGCGCTATACAAATGTAATTTAGTTCTAGTTGTTGTTCCAATTCAAGTAACTGCCACTATTACGGTTGATTTATAGCTCTCAAATGCGGAATTTGAGTAAACGGAATTTACTTGCGATTTTTTGACATGATAAATATCATACCAAACGCAATTGGCAGTGAACAGAACTGTTCCAGGAATTCAGAAAGCATCGCTTATCACAGTAGAAAGTTAGAGCTTTAAAGGTGAAAAAGTCCGTGATATACCGGTAAGTCAATACTTTTTTTCCACTGAGGTTATTTCAGGGCAGTTGCAACCTCAGACTTTTATTTCCCTAAATTGACGTTTTTTATGTGTTGTATATGTGTGTGTGTTGTGTGTGTGTGTGTGCATGTGTGGTGTGTGTGTAGTGTGTGCGTGTGTGAGTGTGCGCGCAAAGCAATAGCCCACGTGTTGCTAAACTGCTGCTATGTGTTTGTTGTCAGCCTTAAGAGCCCCCTGTGTTCACTTCGATCAACACACATTGTGTATGATTGGTTTTATCACAGTTTTCCATCTACAAAAGGTGAGTGCATAGCCTAATCCTTTATTTGATACAGCAAGGCTCGGAAAGAGCAGACTGAAACTGAGAAGTTTTTTTTATTGAGGTGCACAATGACTATCACATGGATTCAGGCACTGAATGGGAGCGACTATTATATTTAACTCGCTAACATTTGGTTTCCCAGAATTGCCATTTTACCCTTTTTCTACCTGGTTTATCTCGTAACACGAAAATGCGTTTGCACTTTGCTTTACCTTAGCTTTTAGCTAAATTGACCCACAACTGCGCACTATACTTCAGATAAATCAATGTGTCTATTACGTCCAAAGACACATTGTGCATTTACAATATCATGGACCGTTCACGTCTTACCCAAATCGATTTGTAAGCGAGATCTCTGGTGCTGTGATATCCTTGCCAATGGATTGTCTGTAGTTCGGTTCCTGAGTCAGGCGGGTCCGCAGTGTCGCAGGGCACTGCTGGTAACAGTTCCAGGTACAGCAAGTTTCCTTACTCCACACGCCTAATAATAATAATCCCTCCAAGAAAAAACACAACACACATCGTCATGTGTGATTTTTACCCTTGCACTAGCAGTCTTTCCTGATGCCTTGACAATTATAAGAAGTGCAACTGTTGATCCATACATCGAAAACACTTTCATTATGGTTCAACTTTTCACCACAAAGTGATTTCATGATTGCCTCGTGGCCACGCAGCCAAAGGCAGCAATTTGAATTATTGGCACAAAGTTGCAGATTTACAAACATTGAAAATTGAACGCTGGCAAATTAATGGCTGATGAAGGAGTTTGATAGCCAGGTTAACGCTTGGCTGGGACTGTACGAGCCTCTCACTGTGAAAGGCACAGGTTCAATTCCAGGGTAGACAGATGGAAAAAGTGGTGGATCTTGGTTGAAGAATGTTCCTTTCTTGGAGACTGAATATCATCAAAGCCAACATGTTCCTGAACCACTCACAAATTATAACTCAGATGTTGTTGTTGTTCACTGAAAACATGTACAACTATCATTCAGTAACACGTGTGAGCAAAATTTTATTCCCGGGAAAAAGTTTACCCTGATAAATAGACCTTTTTTTTAATGATAAGTGTGTTCTGTTTATCGCAGGCATCGATGGGATTGCTAAGATTGCTCACACATGCATTTAAAGCTTCTTTAGCCCCATCAGGAGGTATCACGAGCAATTAGATTCAAGGAAGATTTGAGAGTCCGTTTACGCAAATTTTTACCGAAAAATTATCCGTCCCGACTGTTCAGTATAAACGCTGTGTTAGAATAATGGCAATCGCATTAAAAGGTAGGCAAGAATGAGGGTTAAGTGGTAGGCCTGGGCCAATTTTGCAGAGACACTGCTTTCCTTCTGCTGGATCCAATTCAAACCAATTTCTTATCAGACAATGTCTACCATCGATGTATTCTGGAATAAAAAATTAAACTGCAGTGTGTTGTCTTGAATTGATCTTGTTATCCTTACATTACAGGTGACAGCACCTTTATTTTTTTTGCAGCCACATCCATTCCCAGCCGGTCCCATTAAGGTAATTACAAGCCACACTCAAAAAGATTTGCATTTTCAAATCTGCAGAGCACACAGCAGAAAATCCGATGGAAATCTAGCCAGACCTCGTCGCAATCCATCTGGGCTATTAACAGAGGAGATCTGAATATAACCTCACAGACCCTGCAGTTTAACACCAGTGAATGCATCTCGGTGAAGCACGGATTAACCCGTCGAGGGCTTGAATGCGATCCGCTAATGGTTTTGTGGGCGTGTAGCATTGTAAATGCCGTCATTGAGCACACCTCTGTCTCAGAGAACACTCATAAATGTCACTACACAGCAAGAGTGATTGGATCACGCTGTGAGTACTTTGAAAATTGATTTTGCATTCCAGCAGGCCTCGGCTGAACAAGGGCTGTCGATCTATATATAGTGGTAGCTTTGGTAGCTGTTGATTTGGTCAGCGCAAGAGTGAATCTGCATACATTGCAGATAAAATCATGCGCACTTACCCCCAAATGCTATTAATTTGGTGTTGCAATAATCTTAACATTCCACCAGGTCGAATTGAACCCCGAAATCCCAGAAAATAATGCTAACATTAATAATAATAATAATCCTTGCATTTGATATAGTGCTTTTCACATCTTATCGACATTTCAAAGCGCTTCACAGAATATACTGTAAAGTGAATTGACTGTATATTTGTGGGTGAAACGTGGCAGCCAATTGTGCACAGCAGCGTCCCCACAAACAGTTGTGGATTGAAACGACCAATTTTCTTTTATTATCGTGGGATTTTTTTGGGACTGTTTATTATTAGGCGTGTGTGTGGAGTAAGGGGGAAACTTGCCCAAGGTTTCGCCCTGACCTGCCTAGACAGATCAGGGTGAAAAATCAGAGTGACATCAAAAGCTGCTTCACATGATTTGTCCTGCAAACATTTGCAGGCAACATCGAAAGCCAAATGTAATGATTATTATTATCAACATTCACAATAAAAGTAAATGAAATGTTTTTGCTGTTACCCACCTATGAAGCAGCAATAATATTGCCTTTGATTGTGAAAGCGAGACATGGAAAATGCACTTATTTTATTTACTGCCAGCGTGAAAAGGTTTTACGGATTCCGCCAAACACAGGAGAGGAAAAAAATGATTGCCGCACGTTTGAAAGATTACCACAGCTCCTGCCGTAGATGCTCTAATATTATTTTTATTTCACATGGCGCAGGTCACCGCAAATCCCACGGCTGGCCTGAAATGTAATGCAGGCGGACGGCAAAGGATTGTCTTTGTCACGTGGCAACATCAAAAACCATCTTTGTAGAAGAGCAGTCAAGACTTTTTGTCGAAACCTAACAAGTCCGAAAGTAACCTATAATTTTAAAAAATTGGTCATTTCAATCCACGACTGTTTGTGGGGATGCTGCTGTGCGCAATTGGCTGCCGCGTTTTGCTATCAAATACACTACTACTATTAATAATAATAATTCTTGCATTTGATATGGCACTTCTCGCATCTTTGTGGGCGAAATATACACTCAAATCTACTTTACAGTATATTCTGTGTGCTTTGAGACGTGTAGAAGACATGAAAAGCGCTATATCAAAATGCAAGGATTATTATTATTATTTATTATTATTTATTAAAACTTGGACATCCCTGACATTGTAAATGCGCGACCCGTAAAATCAACCCTAGTGCATACAGCGAGACTAATCACATCGAGGACAACAACAACAAAATAACGACGACAAAATTACACTTGCACAGCGCTTTTCACGTCAGGAGGACGTCCGAAGACGTGAAATGCTGAGGATGGCATCTAAAGCCAAGTGGTAAACTCGCGAAGATAACATATTTTGAAGGTGCAAAAGAACTGCTTCCCACAAGGCAGAAACTAAGTTGGAGCTCAAAATAAATCTTGATTGAATAAGTAGTTTGACATTGAATCGGAGAGGATGATAAATCCTATTTCTTGAAGTGTCTTTTGACATTTGTGTGCTGTGTTTTATGGTTTGCAAATTCATCACCAAGGGGTAGGCAGTGATCAATGACTGGTGTCCTCAGAGTATAAAATGAAGCAGAAGAAGAAACTGATGCGATTTCTTCCAATTAGTTGCTATCCTGTGGCTCGGTGGTTAGAGCACTCGCCTTACAAGCGTCAGACCTGTGTTTTCAATCCAGGCAGGGTCAGTGTGAAGCTTTGGGCAAGTTTCCTTACTCCTCACACACACGCCCATTAATAATCCGTCCCCCCAAAAATAAGAATCATAATAAAAATTGCTCATTTCAATCTATGACTGATTGTGGGGGACGCTGCTGTGCGCAATTGGCTGCCGCGTTTCGCCCATAAATATACAGTCAATGCACTTTACAATATACAATATTATAAGAAGCCCTTTGAGAAGTCTCAACGCTGTATTAAATGCCAGAATTATTATTAGTATGATTAGTATTAGAAAAATTCTACACGCTCTCATATTCAAAATGCTCAAAGCATTAAGTGAATCTTCCAGGCGTGAGAGGATCTGACTATGTATCAAATTGTGTTGCTTTATTTCACGAATCAAGATTGTGCAAAGCTGGAGAGAGAGAAAGACAGAGAGAAAGAGAGGGAAAGAGAGTGAGAAAGAGAGGGAGTATGCACACATTTTGGAAATTTGGATCCTCAGCACCGAACACTGCCAAACGAGAGAATATATTGGAATTTTTTTTAGATATTGCAAATTTACATAATTCACCAACAAACCTGAAATTGATTTGTCCAATTTGTTGGGACGTGATTGATGGGATCAGTAGCTTGTGACTTGAAACTAGCGTGAATTTAAAGCTCGGTAAGGACTCCAGGGCCTTGAAACAATGCTCTAAATATTGTAGAATAAAACAGTGTTAAAGTAAATGATCTGCGCCTAATTCATGCTGCAAGCTATGAGTGGGAGACTTAATGCTATTATCTGAGAAGAAATCGTGATGGGATTTTTTAAAAATTTCCATTTCTACAAATATTATACTGTATATATATATATATATATATAGATGTGTGCTGGGGAACACATTAAATTGCCATTGGCTCGTTGTCTGTCTGCTCGCAAGCCGGCAAACTCTTAGAGGCTTCAGAGAGGGATGTTACATTGAACAATGTGTCCTCCAGCTAAGCCATAGTAAGAAACACAAAATGCAAAGCCTTGGTTCTAGCTTCAATGAACTCCTCCCTTATTCTGTCCCTTTGCAAGTCCTAACTTATCAAGCTGTTCCTCGTAGCCATTCCCACCACAATTCAGCTCATTGTTCTCCTGCGAGTTGGCTTCTCGAGCCCTGGTTCTGAACCAGGAGTACTCCAGGTTTCAGCCTGACCACCGAATGCTTTATATCCTGTAGCTCGAACGTGAAGCTCCTGTAGCTCAGTGGTTACAGCACTTGCCTTACAAGCGTGAGACCTGTGTTCAAATCTTAGGTACGTCAGGGCGAAACCTTGGGCAAGTTTCCTTACTGTACACACACACACACACACACACACACACACGCGCACGCCTAATAATAATCTGTCCAAAACAAAAAATAAAATAAAATTGGTCATTTCAATCCACAACTGTTTGTGGGTTGTCCCTGCTGTGCACAATTGGCTTCCGCGTTTCACCCACAAATATACAGTCAATTCACTTTACAGTAAATTCTGTGAAGCGCTTTGAGACGTCTAGAAGACGTGATAAGCACTATATCAAATGGAAGGATTATTATTATTGTTATTTTCTCACCATAACTTCTGGGGGTTTGAACGCTGTTGATTTGACAATGTAGAACAGCATCCCACTTGCTGTGTTTGTTGTTCACATTGCTCGGACACTGTGAGCAATGTGTCAATGAACACTCATTGCGTCCCTTTCTGCCTTCTCTTACTCCGCAGTCTGCCTTTCTCTGGCCTCTTGCTCTCTGCAGATTTAATAATCCTCGCATTTGATATAACGCTTTAATCACCTGACATCGATTCTGTGAATCCGCAAATACCTTCCGCAGTTCAAACATCTGTTTCCCTCTTCCCAACAACACAGGGTTAACTGCAAATATGTGCTCACAGCTCCAGACAATCTGATTGCTTAATACAGACTAATCCATTGACTAATGAGTTAGATTAACTGCATTAGCTGTTGTGTGAGATGTGCCATTAATAATCAGGACCTATATTGGGGCTCGAGAACGGATTCAGGCATTTGCTAAACAGGTGCAGCCGAATGACAATTCTGAGACAGTGATGGGAAGCAACTCGTCAGGACGTTTAACAGAGTGAGCTGGCATTTACAAGCATTCACTTTCTGCATGGAAAATTCTGTCAAGTGCCCAGCCAAATATAGCCTGGCTTCAGAAGGACTTTACCCATACCGGGTAATTAACATGATACCGGGTAATTAACATGAGCTCCAGCAAAGGCTATCAGACATCAGACCATCACAAATCGCCCCACCACACACTTCCCAATTAAATGTGCCTCAGTTATGGTTTGCAATACAACCGACTTCATTAAACATATAGAATTATACACGTGTGTGCACTTCTATGGGCTTATTGCTCGTCCAGAAAGACTAGTGAGGCAATTTATCGCTTGGAATTAGAGACTCGATGATTGGAATTATAAAAATGGAATACCTGAGCCAAAAAAATAAAGATCCGTGCGTAGACTTGAGAAAACTCCAAAGAATGTTCCCAGGTTAAGTGCCGCGGATCGCCTTCGCTCTCAAAAGAATACAATAGAAATCAGATTACGTACTTGGAACCAGCAGAGAAAAATTTGATATCTGTTTATGGATCCAGGGGAATTGAAATACTTTTTGATATTATGAAGTTTATTTGCAATCATTTCACTTTGATTTGGTTCATTTGGATCGATTCGCTCACTGAACACCGAGTGAGAATGTGCTTTCTGGCCTTGGAAAGAAGTGAGGTGGTTTTTTTTTACAAATTGGATACAGCACTTGTCTCTGGTATCAGGGAACAATACATTCCCTTTGAGGGGAATTAGAGCTAGATCAATGTTCATCATACATCAAGGACAAACACAGCGCAGTCTGATCCATCAATGTGTCACGAAATGGATCTCTTGGGTGGCAAACCAATATTTCATAACCTCTTATTAAATCTCCTGTTTTCTTACATTATTAAGAATCAAGAGGCGGAGAACATATGAAAAATGTTCCTCCCACAAAGTGAAGTCCGAGTCTAGCGGATCTTCCCAAGCAAACTAATGGAATTCATGTTTGAACGTACAGTATTCCAATTGTCAACCAAGTCCTGGCGCTCAATTAAAAACAAATGTTGCTGATGCAGTTTTGTGTTCAGCAATTTTGTAAGGGATTCACATTGTTCATTTCACCTGTGTTCGAACCCAGGCAGGTCAGGGAGAAACCTTGGGCGAGATTCCTTACTCCACGCGCCTAACAATAATCCGTCCCCCCAAAAAAACCCACCAATAATAAAAATCAATCATTTCAATCCACGACTGTTTGTGGGGGACGCTGCTGTGCGCAATTGGCTGCCGCCTTTCGCTCCACAAACATACAGTCAATTCACTTTACAGTATATTCTGTGAAGTGCTTTGTGATGTCGATAAGATGTGAAAAGCGCTATATCAAATGCATGAATTATATATTATATATGGATTTGAACACAGGTCTCATGCTTGTAAGGTGAGTGCTCTACCCACTGCAGGATTACAGGATAGACCTCATTTGACTCCCCCTGCTCTAACTTTCTCCAATGACCTCGAATAAAATTCTCAGGTCTCTGCCATTACAGAACCAGCCTCCACCAAGCTTGGCTGAACTCAATTTCAGGTATGGAAGAAGTGAGCAGTTGAGCTATCATTTTGGGGTCAACAACGCTGGAGAATGCATTACGCTACATTAAATCTCTACCACACTGTACGTAACTTTTAGTCAGCCAACCAGCCAGCCAACCAGCCAGCCAGGGTCAAATGCATAGAAACATCTGTGCTTCTCATAATTGGCTTAATGGGCCAATGCTGTTACACTGTCTCACACCCACTCTGCCCCGGCACATCTGCTGATCAATATTCAAGGGTTGAGTTGAAACAAACTCAGAAAACCTACGGGAAAAAAAAGTTGAACTGGCTTTTGCGGGGATCATATTCCCTACAAAAAAAAAAAAAATTTGGTCACTCAATCTGTGATCGTTGGTAGGACGCTGCTGTGCGCAATTGGCTGCCACATTTCGCACACAAAATATAATAATAATAACCCTTGCATTTATTTTACTGCTTTTTACATCTTCTAGATGTCTCCAATCTCTTCACAGAATATACTGTAAAGTGAATTGACTGTATATTTGTGGGCGAAATGCGGCAGCCAATTGCACACAGCAGTGTCCCCACAAACAGTCATGGATTGAAATGACCAATTTTATATATATATATGTATATATACTGTACATATTTTTTTGTTTGAGAGATTATTATTAGGCATGTGGAGTAAGGAAACTTGCCCAAGGTTTCGCCCTGACCTGCCTGGATTTGAACACAGTTCTCATGCTTGTAAGGCGATTGCTCTGACCACTGAGCTACAGGACTCCACAAATATACAATCAATTCATTGTACGGTTTATTCTGTGAAGCGCTTTGAGACGTCTAGAAGATGCGAAAAGCGCTATATCAAATGCAAGGATTATTACATATTATTACATTACATTGTGTGAAGCGCTTCAAGAGATCTCACAGGCATGATAAGGTGCTTTATCAAATGGAAGGACTGTTAGTATTATTATTAACATCAGGGAACAGAATGAAGAGAAAGCAACCGGGCAAGTTGGAAATCAAAAGAATGAGAAGAGCAAAAATATCACTTAGCTTCAAACTCCTTCTGGATATAAAATGGGGAAGCAAGTCATCTTCTACAGCTCTTCGATCACATGAAATAATTCCAACTTTCAGGAGTTACAAGCTAACGTAAACCTGCACGGAGAATTATAATCGTCGCGTTTGATGTAGCACCTTATCACATCGTTGAGACATCTCGAAAAGCGCACACAATACACTGTAAATAATAATGCTTGCGAATTGAATTGCAGAGTGAATTGTCGGTGTATTTTGCAGGCAAATTAATGAAGCATCAAACCTTAAAGGCAACATGGAGGCAAAGTACTGAAAGTTCATTGCAGCAGCCGCGTAATATAAAATGTTCCTCAGGGTGTGTTCTTGAAGACAGACAGCCTGTGGTTTTTGACTGCAGCTTTTTCAGACACAGTTTCCATTCAGCAACACAGCCGTTGGTGAAAGAACACCATGAAAGCAAGCAAGATGACTTGGGATGTGGCTTTGAGAAGGTATAGCAGCCCTGCCCAAGCTACACAGTGAGGGGCATATCTGATAACAATGCAAGAAGTAAGAGAAACAGTCTATTAAGTCTCTCACCAATGCGTAGCTAATAATGATCTGCATGTCATGACAACACGGCAGTTTAGCCTCAAGGAGCAAAGTAACCCACCCACAAGCTGGAGATGGAAGTTATGAAGAGCGATGTTTCATTCTAGACAAACTCAAAATTAAACGTCTCCGTTAAAAAAAAGTTTTTAAATCGGCTCAATGGTGGACTGTGGTTAAGAATAATAATAAGAATAATCCTTGCATTTGATATAGCGCTTATCACATCTTCTAGACATCTCAAAGTGCTTGACAGAATATTCTGTAAAGTGAATTGACTGCATATTTCTGGGTGAAACGCAGCAGTCAATCGTGCACAGCAGTGTCCCCACAAACAGTCGTGGATTTAAATGACCGATTTATTGTGGGAGGATTTTTTCAAGGGATTTTATTCCTTGAAAAAAAAAGGAAATTTGCCCTGCCTGGAATCGAACCCAGGTCTCTCATTTGCAAATCATTTTACAAGTATTATCGCTTGGAAAACTTTATGAACGACAGTACCCAATTAATTAGTGAGGTATTCCAAATCAGTTCTGACCAACCCTTGGGAATAAATGTGTAAGAATCCGATATTTCGAAGTGTGTATGTGTGTGTGTGTGTGTGTTTGCCAATAATCTCCATTTGAAGGAAGAATTGTGATTTGTTGTCAATGTGCTATTTGAAATTACTATTTGTCAAGCTATTTCAAAGAGCATGGAAATTCACTGGAAGAGAGAGCATGATTCCACGCTGGAAGAAAGAGAGAGTGAGAGCGAGAGAGAGAGAGAGAGAGAGAGGGGGGTGGGGGATAGAGCAAGAGAGAGAATTTGCACATGGACACATTAGAAATAAGAAAAGCGATGAAATCTTCTACACCCATTCCTGCAGCCAATGAAACCACCATAAGTGAGGGGAAAAAAATAGGCGCATGCTTTCAATTTTGCTCAGTGTGTCTGAGCCAACGAAACACTGCTACAGGGACAATTCACATCAGTTTTGTTGGTCGAATCTCAATCGAATTGTTAATCGACATGACCAATGAACTCGCCCAATTTTTCTGTCCACATCAGGATTACTCTTGGAACGGTGGCGTACTTCTCTGAGGTAATTAGGGTCAGGGTTAGGATTGATAATCAAATGGCGGCTGAGATCACAGGAGGCAGCTATGGTTCGCTGAACATTGCGTTCTTTCCAGAATGTTTTCAGTTGTTATTGCTGCGTTTAACTATTTTGTTACCGCAAAAGGATACAGCCAGCGTTAGATGGTTGTGAGCAGACCTGCTCAAGATTTCCGATAGTTTACGATTGAATCGGATAGATTAATGACACAGCTGTTTAAGTTTACAGGCTCATTCTAGTGCATATCATGGAATCAAGTGAACGGAAAGCCCAAAGTAGGACACTTTAGTAAGCTTTATATATTAGGTCATCGACAAAGTCCATTAACAGGTTATCATGCGTTTGATGCTGGTGATCAATTTCGAGGATAAAGATCTTAACTTACACCATCAATCAGAATTGCGCATTCAAAACGATACACCCACCATAGCAGATACGAGCTTCGATACTGTTCTATCATTCAGTGATACCATGGCTTTTGCCCTCAGTTTGATGGATGGCCTGGGGGTGACAGTGCATTTGCTGTTGCAGATGGACATGGCAAGGAGCCAACACATTGTTTCAATCGTGGTTAAAAGAGCCCAGATCCTTTCAGCAGCCATTTATCAGCAGGTAATGTTTCCAAGTTAGATTAAGGACTTAAGGAATCCGCTCCACCATCAGTGGCCATAATAATAACATATTATTATATTATATATAATAATAATCCTTGCATTTGATATAGCGCTTTTCACGTCTTCTAGACATCTCAAAGCGCTTGACAGAATGTACTGTAAAGTGAATTGACTGTTTATTTGTGAGCGAAACCCGGCAGCCGATCACGCACAGCAGTGTCCCCACAAACAGCCATGGATTGAAATGACCAATTTATTATAGGTTGTTTTTTTTGACAGATTATTATTAGGCATGTGCGTGTGACGTCCTCCCGACGTGAAAGGCGCTCTATAAATGTAAATTGTTGTTGTTGTTGGTGTGTGTGTGTGTGTGTGTGTGGAGTAAGGAAACTTGCCCAAGGTTTGGCCCTGACCTGCCTGGATTCGAACACAGGTCTCACGCTCGTAAGGCTAGTGCTCCAGCCACTGGGCTACTGAGCTCCTCACTGAGGAGTCCACAATCCCTCTTCCTTGCTCCCTCTTCTCCCCTCCTAATCCCACCTAAGGAACTTCCATTTTGATTGCGACCGAGACCACAGACTGAACTCCAAAGCACCTTTACTAAATGCTTGTTAGATTTTTTAAAAAAACTTTTAATTCCTTTTTTGCGTAACTGTTAAAATGTGGCAAAAAAAAATGTGTCCCCTGAATGTTAACAGCTTTCTGCTCGGTGATTGTGACTGAATTATCGATATATCATGACACCCAGTGTTTCCTGGGAACTGCAGGGTGAGCTGCCGATTGAAAAAGTCTTCATAAATCCCTGCAGGTGAATCCACTTTTATTCACTAGCTCGCAGTCACCTTGGCAACGCTTTAATATACGAGCAGGGCTTCAGATGAAGAACAATAGGCACCGAACTACATCGCTTGTCAGGAAGCAGGTGGGGAGTAAATGAGTGGGGAATTTGCTGCTCTCTGCCCTTTGATATGGACCCCCCTACCCTGGACTTCACATCGAGTCAGTCAGGTAGTCACTTGTTCCGCACGCACTCTTGCGAAAAGTCCCCCAGCTAAGGGCTGGAAATTAACGCAAGGTTAAGAAAAAAAGAATTGGTGACTTTTTATTTCGAAAAAATGAGGATGTCCTTCCAACGTGAAAGGTGCCATATCAACAGCCACAACAACAACTTTGATTTATACAGCGCCCTCCACGCCAGACGGCGTCTCAGAGCGCTTCACACTAGCGGATCCCGGGACCGAGCCGGGGGGCAGGGGGAGAAAGGTGACCAAAGGCGCGGTCGAAGAGAAAGGTCTTCAGCTGGGGCCTGATATCAACTAATACTAATAATAATTATCCTTTCATTCAGTATAATGCCTTATCGCGTCTTCGAGACATCTCAAAGCTTCACAGAATGTACTGGCAAGTAAATTAACTGAATATTTTGTGGGCAAAATGCAAATTGCGCACAGCGGTGTCCCTCAAACAGTCGTGGATTGAAGGATTGAATTCTTTTATTTTATATATATATAGATATTTATGGAGGTAAAATTTACCCTAGTAAAATATTAGGATTGTTATCATTATTATTATCATCATTATATCATCTGTATCATTACTATCACATGAATCATTTATGGATGAAATTCTCATTGAAAAGGTTTGAACCTCTGGTAAATTATCAACTGGATGTGACTAAAATAACTTTGCTCAACTGCCTATCCTTTGCATTCAGGTGGTTAGTGGTTAGAAGCAAAAAAAAACACTTTTGTGCAAGCGAGGGCTCTTTAAAACTTATACACTATCACTCAGCCAGGTAAATTTAATACAGAGCACATCAAACCTGCATCTACATAGAACTAATGGCATATTTGAGCTGCAGAAAGAATTCCCTGGCTTGATTGCTGCTCAACACAGAGCAGCCAGTAATTGAGTGCATTCAGACATCACAGCCTGCAGATGGCTGGTTGTGTAACTGAGATGGAGCACATGTTAAAATGGCTCACCTGACAGTTGCTTCGAAGTTGAATGGCAAGATGCGAGAGCTGGCTTGTCAAACAGTCCAAACGCAGGGAAAATTTGTTTTGTTCTCTTTTTTGGGGGATGAAAAAAAACAGTGCGCCAACAGCTGGAACTAAATTAAATCATCCCTTGCAGGGATCCAACGGTTTCAGACGTAGCTTGTAGTGAGAAACACGCACTCTTTGGGAAAAAATTGCGACTATTCTATTTATGTAGCGCTTTAGAAATTGGAAATGTCTTCAATCCAGCCTTAAATTGTGAAGTTTTTTCGTTTTTGTTTTTTTTGCAGGTATTTTTCAGACCTGCGGAAAGCGGAATTCAAAGTTAAGACCTGAATTTAACAATTTGCCAGATTTCTGGCGTGCTCTCAAACGCAACATGAATCGGAGTAAATCCAGACACGGTCTACATTGTTCTCATGGGAATATTATACATTCCTTTTGAATTGGTTTTGAATTTGCTTCGAATTTGTCATGTTCTGGCACTGTTAAACGCTCTGAGACGTTGGCTTGCGTGAAATGCGTTACATACAAGCAAGTTGTTGTCAGAAAAACAACCCTAAAGATTCTGTTGCAACGGTAACAAGTTGGTAACGGATGGGATCTTGATTAAGAAATGTGTTGGAATAATTTTGCTGTAAAGTTAATGGCAGCGTCCTGGTTTTCATCAGCTCTCCATGAAATGCATTGCTTGGCAGCTCGAGCCATCATATCATATCAGAGCTCCATTCCCACCGGTTCCCTTACTCCAGCTCTGAAGTTTTTATTGTACATTAACCTTTTCACTTAATGTCTGCGGCGTTCTGAATTAAATCTGCGGGTTTGCAGTTCCCACTCGGTGGAACAAATTACTCGCACAAATATTGCAACAATCTGCTTGTCATCATACCAAACAAAGAAAGATTCTGCAGATCAGCACCTTCTAACCGCAGTATATCTTGAAACAATTTCCTCTTTGCGGCGGCTTAAATATAGAGGTTAAAATGGCTCCCAGGTGCTTTCACTCAAATACCTTCACTTGACTGAACCGCCTTTGCACTGAGGTAATTAAGTTGCGATACCAGAGTTACTGCAAGACTTTAAAGTCCCCGCATCACGTCAACTTCACCTGCAAATCTTTCCTGCGACGGTCAGCGAGTTACAACAACAGTTCAATATGCGGTTGGAACACATGATAAACCCCCCACCCACCCATCCACCCACCCCAAAAAAAGCACGATCATAAAATTGGCCGTTTCGATCCAAGACTGTTTGTGGGACACTGCTGCGCGCAATGTGCCCTTTGAGACGTCTAGAAGAGGTATATCAAATGAAATAGCAATTATTATTATTTATGATTATTGTCAGAGCTGTCAGGCTTTGGATACGACATTGAATCGAGCTCCCATTTCCCTGTTCAAGTTCAATGTTAAAGATCCCACGGCGCTGTTCTAAAAGAGAAGAGCGTTTCCAGTCTTAAGGGGAAACGTGCTTAAGACTCGGCATTAATTTCAACTGGTCCAGCGCTTAATGTTAAGCTGAACGATGTCAGTGTTTCGAAGCCCGCCCCTGGGATACTGGTTGCTAAGTCACTATATCCTTTCATGCCACTATTGATGCTTTGTGGGACTTTATCCGTTCACTTCAATCATTTTTAACAAAGAATGGTTAAGTTCAGTACCTGGTACCTTCCGAGTCAACTTGATACAAGTCAGAATGAAAGGAAGACAGTGAATTATTTTTAATTGCGTTGATTAAGGCTACGGAAATGAATAATAATAAGAATAATCCTTGCATTTGACATAGCGCGTTTCACGTCTTCTAGACGTTTCAAAAAGCACTTCAGAGAATCTACTGTGAAGTGAATTGACTGTATATGTATGGGAGAAACACGGCAGCGAATTGCGCACAGCAGCGTCCCCACAAACAGTTGAAATGAACAATTTTATTATTGTGCATTTTTGGGGGGAGGGATTATATATTAAGCATGTGTGGAGTAAGAAAACTTGCCCAAGGTTTCGCTCTGACCTGCCTGGATTCGAACACAGGTCTCATACTTGTAAGGCGAGCGCTCTAACCACTGAGCTACAGGAGCTCCACCTGTACAAGGTACCTCTTGTGCAATGTACTGCTACGCTCCATCACTTCACTGGCCAAAAGGCCTCCTCCCATTCCTATGCGGTAAATCAGAGTGAAGTAATGGGAATGGATGGAATGCAAGAAACCGTTTAATGTTTTATTTTCATTATGTAAGGAACTGACCTACTTAAATCCGGCTCCAGGGAACAAACGCAATTAATTTGTGAGTGACACCATGCTTTATGTCCCATGATGAAGACAGAAATTGTACACTGCACATCGTCCCTTTGTGGGGAAACCGAATGCCAGTCTACCGTGCCAACTGTAGTCATACTAAAGAGAGTTGCCCACAAAAACACAGTCACTACACTTTTACAGGGTGTTCTGTGAAGTGTCTTGGGGACGTCCTCCTGACGTGAAAGGTGCTCTATACATTGCAATTTTGTTGCTGTTGTTGTTGTTGTTGTTGCTGTTTTACTTCTACGTTAAAAATAAAACATGTCAGAGCAGCTTAGCTTAATACTAATCAGGTCTGTCAAAACGTCACTCCCCACCCACCCGCCCCACAGACACACACACACACACACACACACACACACACACACACACACACACACACACACACACACACACACACACACACACACACACACACACTCACACACAATCTTCCGGATACCATGCTTAAGATCAAGATGTTAACTCAACTGTGTATTAAATTGCCTGCAGGGCTGTATGGCCCTACATAACATTCTGCAACCTCTGTGGCATCTCCTTGGATCAGTGCCGCGCTGGATAAATAAAGGAACACAAGCAATAGTTTTATAATAATAATATAAGAATAATCCTTAAGTTTATATCGAGCTTTCCACGTCTTATCGACGTCTCAAAGCGCTTCACAGAATACAACAGGTTGGTTCCAGAGCAGGGGGGGAGGGGACGTGGTTGAGGGAAGGAAGGAGGAAGATTTGTGGGCAATCAAAGTTTTGTCCAGAACCAAAGAGAATGACTGAATGCGCACAAATCACATTACAATAAAGGAATTGCTTTAATAATGATAATAATAATAACAATTGTTATTACCATCTGCCCACGTATATACCCACATATCTGCAAGTCAATTCACTTTACAGTGTAGTCTGTGAAGCGCTTGGAGACGTCTAGAACACGTGAAGAGTGCAATTTGAAATGCGCGAAACATTTTGTGGGCGAAACGCGGCAGCCAATTGTGCAGAGCCGTGTTCCCACAAACAGTCGTGGATTGAAGTGACCAATTTCTTCTTCTTGTTTTCTCTGGAGGGATTATTATCAGGGGTGTGGAATAAGGAAATTTGTTGCCCTGCCGGGAGTCGAACCCGGGTCTCTCGCTTGCAAAGCGAATGCACTCTGTATACTCCAGCCCTGCATTGTACAGTAACCTTAATAAATATATATTGCGGCACAGAATTGCATCAATAATTCAATGCCTGGCAACCAACATCTCTGTAACTAATTAAAACAACTGAAACACACCAACAATGAGGCCAGGAAGGGTTCACCAAATCTCAGAATCAACTGTCTCTTACTGTTAAGCAAAGCAATTTTGATTTGTGCTTATGGACGGGATTTTCTCATTGCGAGAACACATTGGCAAAGCCTCTGCATTTAACAGCTAGAGGAACTTCTCCCTCACATGTTTGCCGTAATACTTTTTGAAGGAGCCCTGGGAACATTATAATGCCATAAGCAAAATTTCCAACAATGTAAATTAATTTGTGTAAATCCATGGCTGACCTCGACTCGCCGAGACGCTTTACATTGCTGATAAATTGCGGCATGAAAAAGAAAAATAATTGTTTCATGAGTAATGATGTGTGCGTTGAACCGCTGCACTTCATTTATCACCTTGTGTGCAATCTGGGCAACTGATGTCTGACTTCTAGTTTAATTTAAATAAAATCATATATTTCAGCAAAACCAGAAGTATTTTTAAAATGTGTTCCGTCCTGTGGAAGTACTGGAGTCTCGCTTGGTGCTTAAATGAACTGACTGATTGCTTTACAATTAGATGGAGGATTATCGGATGCCCTATTTATTTACACTGAACTTTTTGTGTCTGATGGACACGAGGAGAGGCTTAGCCAGTTTGCTTCTGCTACACTATAACGGTGGCACAGTTACAGTCAATTAAACCACTGCTCACAATTGTTCTTTCTAATAACCCTTGCGTTCGTTGTCTTTCCTGATTACATCAAAACTTCCTAAAGCATTTCAGACATTTTCCTGTAAAATGTAGTGACCTGTAGTGATTTGTCGGCTGATGCGGCAGGCAGGCAGGCAGGCGGGCAGGCAGGCAGGCAGGCAGGCGGGCAGGCAGGCAGGCAGGCGGGCAGGCAGGCAGGCAGGCGGGCAGTTTGTATACAGCCACAAACAGCCATTGAAATGAATGATCAATGTCTTTTTACCAACCAGAAGGATTGGTGACCAGGGAACAGGGAGAAGCTCTCTTTATGAGATCTAACCTGGATTTGATTGCTGCTTGGTGGAGGCTTTCACAGTCAGTCATAAACAAATAATAATAATAATCCTTGCACTTAATATAGTGCTTTTCTACTAACTCCTCTTAGATCCTGCACTTTATCAGACTTAATGTGATTTCCAACATGCGATCTCAACAACAACAACAACAATTTACATTTATAGAGCGCCTTTCACGTCGGGAGGACGTCCCAAGGCGCTGCACAGGAGGCGTGTGACCCGAGCTGGGAGGGGAGTGTTTGGGAAGGGGTGAAACACGAAGGGGAGGTAAAAGAGTTCGGGGTGGAACAAAAGGCACGATCGAAGAGGAAAGTCTTCAAACCGGCCTTGAAAGAGGAAAGGGAAGAGACGAAACGGAGGGATTGAGGGATGGCATTCCATAAGGTGGGAGCAGAGAAACTGAAGGCCCGGCCTCCGATGGTGGGGCGGTTCGGGCGGGGGGCTTGGAGCAGGCCAAGTCCTGTTGAACGGAGGGTCCGGGTGGGCGTGTAGGGGGAGAGTAGATCGGTTAAATAGGGTGGGGCAAGGCCGTGTAAGGCCTTGTAGGTGAGGACGAGGATCTTAAACTCGATCCTCTGGAGGATGGGGAGCCAGTGGAGACGGGCGAGGGTGGGGGTTATGTGGTCGCGGAGGCGGGTGCGGGATAGTACACGGGCTGCAGAGTTTTGGATGGCCTGCAGCCTATGAATGGAGGAACTGGGGAGGCCGACTAGGAGAGAATTTCCGTAGTCCAGCCGTGAGGTGATGTATCTTCTAATCAATGGGCACCGTTCCAGAATCCAAAGAATTGGATCAGCCATGATCTTATTGAATGGCGGGGCAGGCTCGAGGGCCTGAATAACCTATTCCTGCTCTTAATTCTTATGTTCTTATCAGACACAAGGCCTCCACTATCTCATGAGCCACCTCTTTTAAAACCCTAGGATGCAAACCATCAGGTCCAGGCGACTTGTCACTATTTAATGCCAGCATTTTCCCTAGCACTAATACCTTGCTAATGTAAATTTCCCTAAATTGCTCCCTATTATTAGCCCCTTGGTTCATGTCTATTTTCTGTAAACTTTTTGTGTCTTCTAACGTGAAGACAGAAGCAAAGTATTTATTTAGGGACTCTGCCATATCTTTATTCTCCATTCTAATTCCTCCTGTCTCTTCCTGTAATGGACCCATATTTACTTTTGCTAGCCTATTCCTCTTAATGTACTTATAAAAACTTTTACAATCTGACTTAATGTTCCTAGCTAGCTTGCCCTCATAATCCATTTTCTCTAAAACACTCCCACTCCTCAGGTTTGTTGCTCTTTTTGGCAATTTTATAGGCCTGTTCTTTTAGTTTTATACTTTCCCTAACTGCTCGAGTTAGGGAAAGTATAAAAATCTTTTATATAAAAAGTATATAAAACCCCTCTTTTCCCCCTTTCTCCCCTGGCCCCATTTTTTGCGACTTTGTGGGACATTGGAGTTAGGGTTAGGGTTTTTTTAACATTGAAAATGCTTTTATAACACTTGAAAGAAAAAAGCGCCCGAGGCGACACTGCAGACCAATTTGTATAAAGAGCGTACTTATGAGTTTTGCTCAGTGCACAAAAGAGACAGAGATAACGTTTTGGCTGAGCTTCAGTCGTGATATCGCCACTCAGGGGTGGGAGGACCTGTTGGAGGCTAATTTAGGTTGCAGCAAAAAAAAGTTGGGAACCACTGCTCTAGCACCTCTGGATTTGTAGAACATCAGATAAGTGTAATAGTGGAAATGTTATGGTGGCAACTAAAGCTATTACACTTTTTCTCTCTCTTTGGCATTTTTCTACACTCCAGAGATTTGGCAACACTATGTGGACTTCATGCACGACATCCAAACACATATGAGCCAATCTCTGGATCACATGGTAGGCCAAGATGGGAAGTTGTTAGGAACAGAGGCTGAGGTTTGATGGGGACAGGACGAGTGAGACGTTGTTAGATTAATGTAGAGCTCACAGAACGGGTTGAGGATAGAGTTGGTGAGCACGGAATGTCGGAATACAGCCATTAAGGTTTTCCACTGTAGAACGCGCTGCAAGATGAGGTTCAATCATTTCTGTTACAATAGTGTGAGCTGAGAGAGTGAAGTTGTTTGGAATTGGGGAATGTAGAGTACCTGTGTGAAGGTTGGTTGAGTTCATTTATCCAGAGTCGGTCGGTCGGTCGGTTGGTCGATCGGTCCCACCGCCCCCGGCCGCGGGCCTAACCGACCTAGCGGTAGGGGACCGAGTCAGTCGGCTCCAGAGATTTACCAGAGATTGCCAGAGACCTCTCCCTCCCTGCCTACATCACGGCTGATTCCCAAACAGCTGATCGCTGGCACGCGTTCGCTCATTTGTACATTTCGACTTTAGAAACTCTAGAACAAATATACGAAGGCGCAAACGCATGGCAGTGATCAGCTGTTTGGTGACACAGCATGACACAGAAAGGGAGGGAGCGTCCACTCTGGCAATCCTGTCCCTTCATCTGAATGATTGCACCTCGTCCCGCCCACTGACCACATCCACCTTCTCCAGTAAATGTTTCCTTGATTGTATTTTTACCTTATACAGTATGTTACCTATATGCAGTACTAGCAAAACCCAGCAGGTTACATTTTCAGATAATAATAATAATAATTGTTGCATTTTGATATAGCGCTTTTCACGTCTTCTAGGCGTCTCAAAGCGCTTCACAGAATATAGTGTGAAGTGAGTTGACTGCATATTTGTGGGCGAAGCCCGGCAGCCAATTGCACACAGCAAGTTTTTATGGGGACAGATTATTAATAGGCGTATGGAGTAAAGAAACTCGCCCAAGTTTCGCTCTGAACAGTCTGGAAGAGGGCCATTTAGAAATAAATGGTTATGCTTGCCGAACATTTGATGCCAGCGAAATAAGTCTAGGAATAATGAAGGCTGCAAAACATATTGAGGCAAATTCACATTGTAGTTAATTTATGTGATTTGGAATTTTGGAATAATTTGTCTAACAAAGATTGACATTAATTTTACACTGCGGTGCCCCCATCTTCTTACGTTCTTACATAACAATCAATTATAATCCTGAATGATTGCTCCCAAGTCTTCTTCCTCTGAGTTTTTGATACCAGCCATGAGTGTTAGGATAAAACTTGTCTTATTTCCACCGTTGTATTGTATGGTGGATTGTCGGCCTGGACACTGGGAGAAACTCCCTTCTCTAAGCCAGACTGTGAATTTCTGCACCTAGTTTCTAATCGATGTGTTCCCATTATACAAAAACAGCTCTTAGACTTGCAATTTCCTTCACAGAGAGAGAGAGAGAGAGAGAAAGAAAGAAAGTATGGCTGGCTTGGAGAATGACATACGAGTGGAGTGGGGAATGCTTTGAATGTGGGATGAGAGCATTCTTGAGTTGCAACAGAGAGATAATAATAATAATCCTCGCATTTGGTATACAGCATTTCACGTTTTCTAGACATCTCAAAGCGCTTCACAAGAATATACTGTAAAATGAATTGACTGCATATTTGTGGGCGAAACGCGGCAGCCAATTGCGCACAGCAGCGTCCCCCACAAACAGTCGTGGATTCAAATGACCAATTTTATTGTTGTGTTTTTATTTGGAGGGATTATTATTAGGCATGTGGAGTAAGGAAACTTGCTCAAGGTTTCGCCTTGACTTGCCTGGATTTGAACACCGGTCCGCTTGCTAGGAGAGTGCTCTAACCACTGAGCTACATGACCTTCACTCTATATCCAACTGAGCTATATTTATCCTTGAGAGTGTTCCTTGGGATGTGAAAGGCGCTATACAAATGTTATGTTCTTGTTGTTGTTGCTCATTATGGAAGCCGTGTGGGCACAAGGGAACAGGGCACCTAATTTCCCCATCTAACAAATGATTTTAATGAGCCCAAATCCAAAATACGGTAGTCATTTAAAAAAAATTCTATAACATCTTTTTTTTTGTCATTCACCACACGTTAAATCACCATATAACCACTAATGATTTTTAATATAGTAGTTTGGATAAGTGCCGTTTATTTTACTGCCAAGGTTGTATCTTTGCCGCGCCATTACATTTCAAGCGGCCACTATTCATTACTGCAGAGGTACCACAGACGTTACTGTGCACGCTCGCTACATGTGCGATATCTACGTACTGAAGAGTATGGAAAAATACATATTGATTAACACAGGAATAGATTGATGTGGACGGCAGCTGTAACCTGCAACCCTTGAAATTGGCAATTTCGCAGGCGCAAAATAAATCGCCATAAAAAAAAGCGCAGATGAGATCGTTGGCTTTGAGTCCACACAGTAACCCAATTGAAATGACTGTCAGCGGGGACAATGGATGCATTATAGAATTAAATAACATTTGCGGCCAAATAGCATGTCGAGATGAATGAGTTACATTGGCCATAAGGATGATTGACACTCACTGCCAACGTAGCAATGTAGCTCCCCACACAACCAGGAAGTTGAGGAAGGAAGTTTCAGTCTCTCTGTCTCTCCCGCCCCCCCCCCCGCCCCCCCCCACCCCGGTATCCTGCTCAACTATCTGTGAGACATGGTGCCTTGCATAAATTGGCTGCCTCAAGCAAATACAGTTCACCTTACAGGCTGCAAAGTGCTTTGGGACGTCCTCCCACATGTAATAGGGGTTAGGAAGTATGAGCTTATCTCTGCTAAAATAGAGGGAGGGAATTCTTTCAGCTTAATGCAAACCAGAAGATACATTACAACATCAACAACAACAACAGAATTACAGTTGTTTAGCGTCTTTCACGTCAGGAAGACTGTGCTGGGCAGTCACTGTGTCAGACCCGAGCTGGGGACAGTGGTGGGGGAGGGAAGGGGAGGAATTGGGAGTTGCTGATGGGACCATTGAAGAGGAGAATCTTGAGGTGGGACTTGAAGGAAGCCAGGGAGGGGGCGAGGCGGAGGAATTTTTCATTTTTCATTTTTACGGTAGGTTTTAACACCACAGATAGTAATTCTGAATTTTTCTAAAACAACCACGATCAGCACACTGTCAAAGCAGCATTAACAAGCAACAGTCAGGTGGAGAAAAAAGACATTACATCTTACCCTGCACAAGTTACCAAGGCCCATAGAGCAATTGACAACATCACATTAACTTGAGAGTACCAATGAATCTCATTATTCTGCCCTGAACTAGATTCAATCTCTCACATTCAGAGATGTTGCTTCGAATTTGCAAGAATATACTGCAGCAAATACTGTGCAAGGATCTAAATCAAAGAAAATGGAAAATGCCTGAGGGGGACAGAAAAGTTATAAAAAAAACAAAAAACAAATCATAATCAAGTTCTTCCCATTTGGGACATCGCAGTTGAGTGTTTTTCAAGATAACGAAAGCCTAAACGATCTTTCCTTCCCTGATTTCAGTTCCAGCGATGGCTAAATCGGGGACTTTGGAATAAATGCCGTAAATCTCTCATAATAACAAATTGGTCGCTTCAGTCGACGACTGTTTGCGGGACACTGCTGAGCGCAATTGGTTGCCTCGTTTTGCGTATGAACTATGCAGTCAATTTGTGTTACATTATAATCTGCGGAGTGCTTTGAGACGTCTTGAAGGCATTATACCAAATGCAAGGATTCTTCTCATTATTTTATATGTTTTTTTCCCCTCCAGGAAAGGCAATGCAAGCCCCAACTCAATTTTCGCTTGAATCCCGCTGTACAGGGAATGTGTGTCATCAGTGTACATACAAGGTTTATACAACGAGCTGAAGTCAATAGCGATCTCAGTTTGGCTTCCACCGAGCATTCCAAACGGAAATCTTAGGGCAGGTTGAATTAGTAGCCATCAGAAGAACACCTACGATTGAAACCTTGGCGAAACAACACTCACGATGTGTTCAGCTGAGGGAAAAAGCCCGTGATTTATTCAGCCCCTTCAAACGACTGCAACCCAATTTCTGTAAGCGTAACCTCTCACAATAGAGCACCACTGCTCTCGATTCGACCCGACACGTATATTTCAAGCAGAAATGTTCTGCCTTTGTTTTTATGGTGATGACAGCGACACAGGAAGAACCTGTCGGAAAACGGTTTAAGAAGTGCCTGGCCTGACATGAATTTAATCCCGTTTCAAAACAACTGCCTACGCTGCAAAAAAAACCGCCCAATTTGGGTGATATTTTATGACAGTTTCTGAAAAATCATAAGAAGGGATGGGAATAGAAACCCATCTGTGAAACATTACAACTTTGGCATTTTGTATTGTGAACTTTTAAAAGGAACTGTTTAACGTTGTAACGGGAAATTTATCATATCGTGACGTGCAGAGCTATTCCAGGCCAAAGTCAAATCAAATGCCTAAATGTTGGCTGCATTTATTTGAGAACCTCAAATCCTTTACAGATCTCCAGAGAACTACAAAGTGAATTGGCTGTATATTTGTGGGTGAAAAAAAAACTGGGAGAAGGGAACATATTTAAGTGTAAGTGTTGAAGCAAATTGCAAATCATAACTAACTTTTTGCCTGAGTTGAAATTGATTCCTTCTCTCCACCTTGATCTCATCACTACCTGTAGACGCACACATACTGCCTTATAATTCCACAGTCGTTCCAGATGTTATTATCCATAATAATAATCCTTGCATTTGATACCGCACTTTTCACATCTTATCGACGTCTCAAAGCACTTCACAGAATATATTGCAAAGTGAATTGACTATATATTTGTGGGCGAATCACAGCAGCCAATTATGCACAGCAATGTCCCCACACAAACAGTCGTAGATTGAAATGACCAATTTTATTATTGTGGTATTTTGTGGGGACGGATTATTATTAGGCGTGTGTGTGTGGAGTAAGGAAACCTGCCTGGATTCGAACATTGCAAATTGCCTTTCCCCAAATATAGTGATGGACAATGCAGATCTTCACACAGTTCTCCATCACAATCATAGAACCATTTGCAGCACAGAAGGAGGCCATCATTTGGCTCATTGTCCTTGTGTTGGCTTTTTGAAAGAGTTATCAAAATAATCACATTTCCCTACCTGACGCCACAGCCCTGCAAATTTTGTATCTTTTTAAATACCTATCCAACTCCCTATCGAAAGCTACCATCAAATCTGCTTCCGCCACACTTCTGGGCCCGTGCATTCGACTGGTCACTTTTTTCATTACAGTAAATGCTTGTGGATGATATGCTGGAGAACCTTTTCCATCTTATTTGGAGCTGAAAAGATAACTACACAACATAATACTCCTTTCTATGCGCTTGCTAACGATGAGATAAAGAAATCCATTACAAAGATGAGCCTATGGTAGCATTAAGTGCATTTTGCGCTAGGTTGCTGTCAAAATGATAAAACCATTGGCTATTACACATATACACACACAAAAAAAATTTGCAAAACATTCATTAAAGGCTCTGCTGCTTATCCCTTCAGGAATTAATCTGACTTCAAAGCTTTCATTAGAAAGTGATTATATAATCTGAATACGTACTTCAAAATGCAAATGTTGGCTTTTGGACACTGCCTAATAAAACTCCTTTGAAGAAAAAAAAATAGGGGTGAAAATATATCTCATCGCAAGCAAATTTCTCTCGATAGTACAATGAATACAAATTTATGTGTTCAATAAGACAGTGTTTTTACTCGTTTCCTTTCCCCCAGAAGACCCGTTCAAAGTGTGAATCCTTGTTTCAATTAAGAAATCATTGGGGGGGTGGGAGGGAATGGGGGTGGTTGTTGTTGTCTGTCATCAACAACAACAACAACAACGGCAAATTCTATTTGTATAGCGCCTTTTACATCAGGAGAATGTCCCAAAGAGTTGGACAGTCAAAGGCATGCAACCGAGCGGGTTGGCATCAGGAAATGTGGAGGCCAAGGAGGGCGAGGGTAGGAGGGGGGGCTCAAAGAGGGAAGTTTCAAGACAGGTTTTGAAGCTCCACACTGAAGGAAAAAGATATGGCGAAATGTTACTTTATTGATGAACGAAACAACATCCCCCCTGAATAAAAATGGGGACTCACTCCATTGGCTGTTTGTGGGACGTTGCTGTGAGTCAAAGCGCTTTGAGACATCCACCAGACTTGAAAGGCACGCTATCAACCCGCAATGATTGCCACTGTATAAAATTCTTTTTATTGTTTTTTTTAATTACAATCCATTAGCGGCTGCGCTTTATATCCCTCGCTCGTTTCAAGTAAACTATTCACCTTTTCGTGTTGTCCCGGACACATTAATCTTCATCAGTATCCTCTAGGCGAGGCAATGAATCTTTCGTGTAAACATGTGAAGATAATTACTGTAATTTACTGCAAAACAAAATCGGAAAATAGTTAAGACTGGATTCAGGTTCCTGCAACTACACCAGCATATTGGGGGAGAAGCTTCCGCAGTTATTATCTGAACGAGATGCGTACTTCGCCACATTGTGAGAAAAACTTCCCGAAACATTTTTCTTTGAATACAAAGTCTATTGTGAAGCCTGTGACATCCTCTGTGCCGAGAAAATTGCAAGTGTTCTGACCTATAAATCCAATGAATCTTTTAAACAGCAACCGCCTGGAAAGCCTTTCTTTAAATAAGTAGCCATTTTGTGTCAAGCAAACACAGTCGCTTCCTTGCAGTGAAATTCAAAGTACACAAGCTCTATGAAACTACACATAAATACTTCTGTGCAAAGACCCCCGGACTGAACTGCTTGTTTGTTTGCTCGGTTTGTTACCAATACAGTAATATCAATCCTCGAATTTGATATAACGCCTTATCACATCCTCTAGACGTCTCAAAATGCTTCACTGAATATACTGTAAAGTGAATTGAAATGACCAATTTTTTTTAAGGGACTATTATCAGGCGTGCGGAGTAAGGAAACTTGCCCGAGATTTTTCCCCTGCTGGGAATCGAACCTCTTGACAATGCATCGCTCCCCCCCAGCCCTGCACTGGGGCGACAGCCGAGACTTTGAACTTTGAGTTCAAAAGTCGCGATGGGAGGGCTTGAACTGCAAACCTTCGCAATCAAGAGGTGAGAATGCTACCAACTGAGCCAAGTCAACTGACACCTGTTGAGTCAATTCGATCCACAAAAACAGCAGGTTCAGTCACCGCAGGGAGCTGAAGTGAGAAGCCGCTTTCAGGTCGTTCGAGCCACGTTCAGTCTTTGAGCTTTATATCAATCACAAAGAGTCCATTTGAAGCGCTAAGTTCGAGTCCTGCAGCTCGCTGCAGTTGTTGAAAGCTCCTTTCTGTAGTGAATACAGCCACTGGCAACCACACGGTTTTATTTCGCGATTGGATTTGTGCGACAAATAGCGGCAATTTAGCAGAGTTAACTGAAGAGTGAATCAAAATTAACCAGACACGTTTCCCCCCGCAGCTTTCTTGAAACACCGTGTCCCTCAGTAAGAATCCCGTTTTGTGGCGTTAACAACAACTACAACAACAACCACACCATTACATTTGTTTAGCGCCTTTCAACGTCCCAAAGCGCTGAACAGTCAGGACGGGATCCGAGCAATGGAGAGGGGCAGGGCAGGGGGGAGTTGGTGGGAGAGACTGAGGGAGAGAGTTTGGAGGGCAGCAAAAGGCACGGTCGAAGAGGAGTGTCTTGAGGCCGACCTGGAAGGAGGGAGGGAGGGAGGGAGGGAGGGAGGGAGGGAGGGAGGGAGGGAGGGAGGAAGCGAGGCGAGGTGAAGGGACTGTGGGATGGAATTCCAGAGCGTGGGGGGGTGGGGGCAGAGAGGCTGAAAGAGAACATCTCAAAGCGCTGATGACATATCAGGTGAAAAAGTTTGTAAGTGAGGAAGACAGTCGGTGATAGTGTGTGCGGAAATTCAATTGGATCCTCTGATGGGTTTGTCCGCTTTAAGCTACTTGATGCATTGGTTGAGTCCAGGGGCGACAAAATTGCATTAACAGACTAACCGCATATCTGTAGAGAGAGAGAGAAGAAATATAGAAAAAATCTTAATCACCTGTATTTTGAACAAAAGGCAACGATAATTCCAAATAAAATTTGTTGCTGGTGGCTTCTGGTTCAGCACTGGAAATCATACCATGCAATTCATATAGAGCTCTTCACAAGGAGGAAGCGTCTTGGGGCGCTTGTGTCTTAAAGTACGAGAGCAAACAGTTTGGGGAGCAAAAAGCAACGGATATTCCCACGCTTTGTTAACAGACAATTCAGCCGCAAAAGATGAACGAGCACTTCCCAAGACTGATTTCCGCAAAAAGCATTTATTTGTTTGTTTGTTTATTTATTTATAGGTTCCTGGTTTGGTTCGGTTTGCTAATCACTGACGGGGAAATGAAATATAGATTAGGCAAACACGGGTCGAGGAAAAAATCATCCCTATTTAATACAACATCTGATAAGCACAGTGATTGAAAGCGTGAGATTGTTCTGCTCGCGCTAATTGCCTGTAAAATAAGGTAGATTCATCTTGTAGAGGGACGGTAATCAAAATAGGAGTGTTTAAGAGTTCTAATTGCATGTTGCACAGATAATCAGATCATTCGAGACGAGAAGGGAGTTTCTTTGAGTGTCCTGTCCGTGAATCACTCACTTCATTGGCTGCGTGTGGAACATTGCTATGCGCAAATTGCATGCCTAATTTGCCTACTAACACGCAGTCTTATTATTATTATATTATATAAGATATAATATAATAATAATAAGCCTTGCATTTGATGTAGTGCTTTTCACATCTTATCGACGTCTCAAAGCGCTTCACGGAATACACTGTAGAGTGGATTGACTGTATATTTGTGAGCGAAACGTGGCAGCCAATTGCGCACAGCAGCGTCCCATAAACAGTCGTGGTTTTGAAAATGACCAATTTTTATTATTGTGTTTTTAGGGGAGATGGTTTACTATTAGACATGTGTGTGGAGTATGGAAACTTGCCCATGGTTTTGCTCTGGTCTGCCTGGATTCGATCACAGGTCTCACACTTGTAAAGCGAGTGCTCTAACCACAGAGCTACAGGATCTCCACTTCACTTGAAAGCAATTACCTGTGAAGGATATTGAGATATAGTCACTAAATCAAATGCAAAGCGAATAATTATAATAATTCCCAACCCTGTTGTCACTGAGGAATCAGGGCTTTTATAGCACCAGCGCACAAACGTTCCTCTTTATCACTCGAAATAAAACTACATCAGAATAATACCTCTTCACTGACTGACAGGCTGATGTAGTTCGAAGTGCACATAATGCTCTTTTTTTCCAATCGAACTGCGGATGTCACAGAGTTGTCAGCCGTGAATTGCAATGTAAAGAGGCAGCACAAAGATGATTCTGTTGCCACTTGACGGTGGGAGGAGCCAAAGGAAAAATAAATGTACAGAACCTCAAGCCTTCAATACAGACAGAGCTTTTATCTGTGCTCAAATGCTTGTTCGCTGCAACACATACATCGGGCTGGCTCCTAAGTAATCTGCCGTGGTACGGCGAGGAAGGAAGGGAAGATAATAGAATAGTTTTACATGCCCTAAGAGCAATTTTGAAAGAAAGGGTACATTTTGTACAAGAACATTGCTGTGATGACTTAGTCCACGCAAGGCTTGCTGATGCTATTATTACTCTTATTAGAACAATTATCCCTGCTATTTGATATTGTGCTCGGTCATGTCATTGAGACGTCTCGAAACGCTTCACAGAATTATGCTGTAAAGTAAACCGACTGAATATTTGTGGGCGAAACGCGGCAGCCGATTGCGCACAGCACCGTCCCCCACAAACGGTCGTGGCTTGAAATGACCAATTTTTAATTATTGTGTATATTTTTTTTGCCTTCCCCAAGTGACCATTCCGTATAACAAGCATCTAGATAGGGTGATGTTGGCAAGCTGTTTGACTGTGAGGAGGAGTGGGGTAAAGGAAAGTGTATCATGGCTGAGTGTGATCTCATACTCCCCAATATCCACACACGCATTAACACACCTTGCAGATAGGCTCAATGCCGAATGATTAGAAATGAGTTTGCTGATCGATTCTCCCCACACATCCCCTGCCCTCCTCCTCCTCCTCCTCTCCCGATCAGCCATGATCTTATATGGCGACCTGTGTTCGAATCCAGGCAGGTCAGGGCAAACCTTGGGCGAGTTTCCTTATTCCGACACACACGCTTAATAATAATCCCTCCAAAAATAAACACGCAATAATAAAATTGGTCATTTCAATTCCACGACTGTTTGTGGGAGACGCTGCTGTGCGCAGTTGGCAGCTGTGTTTCACCCACAAATATACAGTCAATTCACTTTACAGTATATTCTGTAAAGCGCTTTGAGACATCGATAAGGTGTGAAAAGCGATGTATCAAATGCAAGGATTAGTATTATTATTATTATTATTATCCTTCTAAGGTAAATCACCTTGAAGTGCCTTTGATTGTGCAGGAGAAGTACGCCATCAATTCCGCTCTAAATGGTCGCTTAAAAACACGAAGATCCTGATTTGGGAAAATGTCTCTCTCGGCTTGCACCCGGGCTCCAGGCAGAAATGACAGCGCAATGAATAAACTCTCCCCACGTGCGCGCGGACATGCTGGAGGTGAATTGCTCACAGTCTCAGTGCAACTGTCTCTGCAAGCTGCTGTGTGCTAAAAGGAATTTGCCAGATGAAATCACGCAGCTCATGCAACAACTGGGAGTGCGCCTCGGCAGAGCAAAGCTTATTCCTTTCGAGAACTGCACGAAACACATTAGCTACCAGGGCCCATTTAGCCGCTGCTCTGTACCAGCTGTTGTATGTTGTAACAGGTGAGGCCTCCCTCTTACCAGATGTTTGCTTGACGTCAAAGGCAGTTTTTTTCCCCCAGCTAACAAATGCAAATGAATGTAAGTTGTTAAAGTAATAATAACAATCATAATAATTACAACCCTTACGTTTGACACAGCGCCTTATCACGTCGTCGAGACGTCTCAAAGCGCTTGGCGGCAGGTGCAGTAAAGTTGATCGACTGCGTTTTTCCACGGATCATCAAAAACAAACAAACAAACAACCAATATTCAGATCTGGGCAAGATCTGCGCATTGCAATTCGCTTCAAGTCGCAGCTTTCCATGAAAAGTAATTCACAGAAAAGCCCTTTGGCAAAATGTTTTTGGCTTGGGATCATTTTGTTCTGGCGAGGTTTAAAGCTGGAGCAGGTTTCGAAGAGAAGAAACATCTGTGTGCAGTGCAATGAAACATGAAAATATAAGCCCGCGTACAGCCACGGGCGGAATAAAATTTCTTCCCCTCAATGAGTTGTGTTTTAGCACTTTGGGACGTCCTCCCAACGTGAAAGGTGCTACACAAACAACAGCAATGTTGCTGTTTATAAAGTAAAGTCAGAATGGCCGGTCACATAACCTATCATGAAGAGAATATTCCCTTGCTAACCTGCGACTCATTGTATAATAGCAATAAGAATAAGAATTACATTTGACATAAAGCCTTAGCAAGTCACCAGAATGTCTCAAAGCGTTTCACAGGATTTATAATAATAATAATAATCCTTGCATTTGATAAGGAACTTTTCACGTCTTCTAGACGTCTCAAAGCGCTTCACAGAATATACTGTAAAGTGAATTGACTGTATATTTGTGGGTGAAACGCGGCAGCAAATTGCACATAGTAGTGTCCCCGCAAACAGTCATGGATTGAGTTACCATAATTAGAGTTATTAAAGATTTTTTTTGACAGATTATTATTATGTGTGTGTGTGGAGTAAGGAAACTTGCCCAAGGTTTTGCCCTGACCTGCCTGGATTCGAAATCCAGGTCTCACGCTTGTAAGGCTAGCGCTCTAACCACTGAGCTCAGGAGTTCCACAAATCCTTCCATAATGAAAGGCACTAAACAAATATAATTCTGTTGTAGCTGAAAGAAAAATGGTGTTTCTCCTAATGAAAGAGGTGGGAGGTGAGGGGGTGGGATTGGAAAAAACCATAAACATATATTTGTACAGTGCCTTTCACATAAAACCACCAAAGCATTTGATAACATCGCAAATAACTTAGTATAATAGTGAATAGCTTTGCGATGGGGTGGGCCGGGAGAAACGCAAGTCAGGACAACCGGGAGAAATTCCCTTTGAACGCTGGACGGACACTTTACCAATATAAAACCCTCCAGTATTTATTGATAAGACAGTCAGACTTTATGGTCTGTGAGACACACACGTGAGGCTAAAATGCCAATAAACCATGGCTGCCCTGGGAAGGCTGAATGTGATGCTGACACTTGAGAAACTGCAAAAAAAAATCAATTCCTTTGAGCATAGAAGCCGCCCCCTGGAATTTGATCATAAATTGTATTGACAAATACAAATGGCACAGTTGTGGCCAGCGAACCACCAGACAACGTATCTGAAATATGAAATGTAATTAAATGCCCGTCTGCACTTGTAAGGATTGTGGTTACCCGATGGAGATTGCAGAAGCGAATGAACTAACAGTCGCACAACCAGCCGAGAGATTTCTATTGTGCTCCTGTACGGAACATTACGCACCAGGAATTTTAAGACGGACTTAGCCACTCATTTATATTCGCTCAAACAAATCTTCTCTCGGTCTTTTATGATTATTTTTGTTTTTTAAAACACACACACACACGCACACACACACACACACACACACACACACACACACAGCGGCTGAATTGTTTTCCTCTCTCTTTAATCGACTGCACAGCTTCAGCTCATGTGGACTCTTGTTCCGCTGCCGTCATCGCTGCTCTGTGTTGGCAAAGGTTTACCTCCAGAGCTCCAAACATCATGCAAAAGGCTCCCGATGAATTGGACAATACCCTTTTATATAATGTCCATTCAGTCCGCACCTCGGGACATCCGAGGCGCTATATATAAATGCAATTTGTTGTTGTTGCTGATCTTTTGAGGAGAGAGTATTTGAGTTCTAGCTTGACCTTTCTTTGTGACATTTACACAAGTGGATTCGAACCCCGAACAGCATTAACAATAACAATAATAATAATAATAATCCCTGCATTTGATACAGTGCTTTTTCATGTCTTATCGATGTCTCAAAGCGCTTCACAGGATAAACTGTAAAGTGAATTGACTGTAATACAGTCGTTTCCTCGCATTACTTCAGCTTTATCAACTAGGTCATTCAATCATCAGTTAATTGCTACCAAAGTATTGAATTCCACCAGCAAACAATCACATCCCACACACAACCCTTATAATCTCTGACGCCTTGAACTTTTGGATTGTTATAGTGTTCGGAGTTATTAATTTGAGGGAAATCAAACTCCTGAGAAACAGCTGCTTGTTTCAACCTTTCGTCTCGCTGTAGTTTGAAGTATCGGCGTATCAGTGAGATACTTCAGAACAGAGGCCTCGGGCAACGTTGTCTGCCTGTGAAATACTTAATTAGCGCGATATTGGACTGAATTTCCAGGTGCGTTTTGTGTTAGTCACCGGGGCCATTTGAACTTTCCTTAAACATAGAAAGAGCTCCCTGTGGTGAAAGATTGCAATTAGGGGCATCGATTCCTTCAAAGAAATAATTAGCAAAATCTCTCTCTTTCCTCAACCCACGATTGTAAGTTCGGCGCAGTGCACTGAGCGGCGAGATTTTTTTAACCTGGTCCTGTAGCTCAGTGGTTAGAGCACTCGCTCACCTTACAAGCGTGAGACCTACGTTTCGAATCCATGGAGGTCAGGGCAAAACCTTGGGCAAGTTTCCTTGACGCCACAATAATAATACTCCCCAAAAAACACGATAATAAAACTGGTCATTTCAATCCACGACTGTTTGTGGGGACGCCGCTGTGCGCAATTGGCTGCTGCGTTTCGCCCACAAATATTCAGTCAATTCACTTTGAGACGCAGTCTAGAAGACGTGAAAAGTGCTACATCAAATGCAAGGATTATTATTATTATAATTATTAGGCTTGTAGAGTAAGGAAACTTGCCCGAGGTTTCACTCACACTGTAAGCGAGCGCGCCACGTGTTGTAAAACGGGACGTTGACTTTTTTTGCGGCCGATCTTGCTTGCGCTCAGGACTCGCGCAAAATCCTTTTCAGTGAGTTATTTCTGTTCTCCAGTCCACCAGGCATCCAGCCAGGGCAGAAATACTCCGAGTGAGGCAAACGGATGCATTCATCTGGAAACGGCTGTGAAATCCTGTCAGTAGCATTATTTTGTTCACAGTTCTAAACTAATCTTTTTAGTCACCCTTACTATCTCTCTGGAACATTCCAGTGACGACACTCTTAGTGACATGTTTCAGATATGATTTATTGCAACGGCGAAACATTATCGAGGACTGGGCACTATTTAACGTTAAACTTCAAACTGCTACACATTACTGTGACAGAAAAAGAGAGAGAGAGACTAGGGAAAGAAGACAATCTGTGTAGAAAAACACTCCTTTTCACAGAAAGAGAGAGAGAGAGAGAGAGAGAAAAGTATATATAAGGGCCCCTGGTATCCCCGATAGCAATCTACATCTCCAGGCTGCCATCAAAGGCACTCTCCAAATTGATTGAAACAAATGGGAACAATTGTTCACCTGGCATCGTCCTTTACACACACACACACACAGGCAAACAAAACGCCCCTTGCACTTGATATAGTTGTCAAAAAACATCTCAAAACTCTTCGCACGTAATCACTGTCCAATACAATCAATGTGAGCAAACGCAGCAGCCAATTTGCGTTGAGTAATGTCACACCCCACCGACAGCCATGAAGTAAAATGACTAGTTTATCTGGACAGCTGTTGGTTTTAGGACGCAGTTGAAAACAAGAGCAATGGAGTGAATGATGTTCTTGTTTGATGCAATGATTGCCCTCATGAGTGTAAAACTAATCTACACCGTCACCATTTATAGACCCGTCTTTCTCCACCACCCCCCCACCCCCAGAATAAAGGGGGAAGTGAAATCAAAAACACAAAATCCTGCGGATTTGCCCATTAACTATAATAAAAGTTAATTTTATTAAGTCTTAAAGCGCTTCACAGGATATACTGTACAGTGAATTGACCGCATATTTTTGCGGGCGAAACGCGGCAGCCAATTGCGCAGGGCGGTGTCCCCGCAAACAGTCGTGGATTGAAGTGACTGGTTTAACTTTGCGTTGTTTTCTTGAGGGATTATTACCAGGTGTGTAACTCTGCTCAGAGATAGTTGGGCAGAACCAGGTAATTACGGGGTTTGTGAAACTGCTCCCCTCGTGTAAGTGTCGGCAGAGACAGAGGGGCTAAATTATTCACAGTGTTGTTGTTTGTGCTGTTAGCTACACTGAATACACGACATTAGTAGGAAAACCCTCAAGACCACCTAATGTAATACACATACACACATACGCAAACACACACAAACACTCACAGGCTGGATTAAAATAGTCTGGATCATCTCCTACACTGGAGCCAAACATTTGGTGATGGCATATTTCTAGTCAGTAAAACGTTGCAAAACATTGCTTTACGGGATTTGCTGTGTCTGTGAGTGACTGTGTACTCGGGTCTGAAACAATGAGTATTATGATGTCTTATGACGTCCTCCTGACGTGAAAGGCGCAAGACAAGTTTTGTTGTTAAAGGGCGGCAGCTTCAACAATGCAATGTCCTCTTAGCGCTGCGTTGGAGCGTCAGTATAGACTGTGTGAGTTGAGGTCCTGACGTGGGGCTTGAACCCACATTCTTGTAACTCGGAGGGCAAGAGCGCTACCACTGAGCCAGGCTGTCACAGGTGATAATAAAATAATATCAATGATACTTACACGCGATATAGCACCTGTCCGCCTTGAGAAGATGTTCAAAGAGTTTCACAGGCTTCACTGTAACGGAACAGAGACCTGACGGATGCCTATTCTCTACAACATTCCTCAAGACACTGCTGTCCGGGGTGTCCAAATTAACAATGTTGAATTATTGCTGTAGGGTGCGGGAGAGCGACAAGAGTTTGTTTAAAAGCTCCGGGCTACATCAAGGACAAGGTTAAAAGTTTGTAGGATTCATGGGATGCTATCACTACTCAGAATTGAATTGACAGCAGTAATGTTTCTGAACTTGTTGAATGAGGAAGCATTCTGTTCAACTTCAGCCACTATCCAACCTGTAGCTCAGTGGTTAGAGCACTCAATCTTACAAGCATGAGACCTGTGTTCGAATCCAGGCAGGTCAGGGCGAAACCTTGCGCAAGTTTCTGTACTCCACACGCCTAATAATAATCCTTCCAGAAAAAACTGCTATACAATAAATCAGTCATTTCAATTGACGACTGTTTGTGGGACGCTGCTGTGCGCAATTGGCTGCTGTGCGCAAATATACAGTCAATTCACTTTACAGTACATTCTGTGAAGTGCTTTGAGAAGCACTAGAAGATGTGAAAAATGCTATATGAAATGCAAAGAGTATTTTTTTTTAATCTCCTGGTGGTGAGATTCAGAATCACGATCAACTTTCAGGGAAAGTGCAAAATTGTCAAGATACATCTTCAATAATAATAATCCTCGCATTTGATATGGCGCCTGATCACATCTTTGAGACATCTCAAAACGCTTCACAGAATAAACTGTAAAGTGAATCTGCATATTTTATGGATGAAACACTGCAGCCAATTGTGCACAGCTGTTTCCCCACAAACAGTGGTGGATTGAGTGACCAAATTATTTTCATTTATTTATTTGGAAGCAATGATTAACCCCAGGTTAGACCGAGCTTCTGCAATGTAGTTTTAAAACTGCCCTGATGCAACCCACCCACCCACTCTACTTTAAGTTAACAATTTAATTTGTGCCTTTGCAATAAATTCCTAGGTGTGGTATAACCGTTTGAAGATGAACAGGTTTTCTGATGAGAATAGTAATCGCTTAAAAATCTGAGCTGTTTTAGTGATAAGATCTGAATAGAATCCCAATCCTTCTGCTCTCTTTCTCTCTTTGACTTCCGCTTGTAGATAACAGAAGTACATGATGCTATAACTCCTTCCAATGTGTGTAGTCAGTGTGAACATTTGTTGAGTAACCTTCTGTGCTGCAAACATTTATTATTATTCCACCTGCTTACACTATCTGCTGCGAAAGCAAAAACCAAGCGTTAGTAAAACAAAAGAATTTTTAGCTGCTCCTTTCGCTAAAGACTCCCTTAGTGTGCAAATTGGGGCAACTCTTGGAGCTCCTGTAGCTCAGTGGTTAGAGCAATGAGACCTGTGTTCAAATCCAGGCAGGGTGAAACCTCGGGCAAATTTCCTTACTCCACACACCTAATAATAATCCCCCCCCAAATATATATTTTTTAAAAATTGGTCATTTCAATCCACGGCTTTTTGTGGGGATACTGCTGTGCGCAATTGACTGCCGTGTTTCGCCCACAAATATACAGTCAATTTACTTTACAGTATATTCTGTGAAGCGCTTTGAGACGTGTAGAAGACGTAAAAAGCACAATACCAAATGCAAGGATTACTATTTTTATTATTAGAACTCTTCGTCGTAAAGTCAAGCGAATTACTGCAAAACCAGAGAAACAGATAGTTTGACATCTTCATTGTTGAGAAGGCGAAACCAATAGCTCTCGTCACGGCAGACGGTTGGTAAGGTTGCCAAACCAGAAGAGTTACAAACTCTGTTCAGCTGCAAAAAACAAACACTCAGTTCCTTGTCTCAGCCGAGAAAGCTGATTGTGTGGAGATACTAAAGAACATTCACTCTCCCTCAGTATCGCTGGCGGCACCTTCAATATTCTTGCACGGACTAAACTCATTCAGTAGCATTACAGTCCTGTTGGACAGACCGAGGGAGAGAAAACCATGTCTATCTACCTTGATAAGTCAATGTACAGTCCAAACCCGTGGCAATTCAGGAGCGGAATCAGAATGATCTGCTGCAATCCACAGTCTAGACTGATACACTCGAGCAGGACTGGGGAAAGCACTGTTTTGTCAATGGTTTGTACCCCTGAGATGAAATGCTAACCCTAGGTGCTCTCTGTCTCTCTGGATTTTAATGGTTTTTTGTGCACAGTTTAGTTGAGAGAACAGATTTTCTCCCAGAGTCCTGGCCAGCAATAAATAAATAATAATAATAATCCTTGCTTTTCACGTCTGCTAATTAATAATGGCAGCGAGCCAAACAGCGAGTCAAACATACAAAGCCACAACAACGAAAACAGCGCCCTTTATATAGTGCCCCTCACGTAGGATATTGTCTCAAAGTGCTTCACTGGGATGGTGGCAATGGTGTGTAAGGGAAGAAGGAGGGAATGGGGTCGATAGGTCAAACTGGTATGTTTTTCAGGCATGATATAAAAATACTGTAAATAGAAAGATGGAATGGTATAGGGAGAGAGGGGCAGAGATTGGGGAATGTTTGCTGAAGGCATGGCCATTGATGGATAAGAGAGTGAGTTTTCCTCCCCATACACACACAACAACAACAACAACAAAATGACATTGCTAGAGCACCTTTCACATCGGGAGGACATCTCACGGCGCTGAACACTCAGATCGGGACCTGAGCAAGGGAGAGGGGCAGTGTAGGTGGGAGGGGAGGGAGAGAGTTAGGAGGGGAGGGAGAGAGTTGGGAGGGGAGGGAGAGAGTTAGGAGGGGAGGGAGAGAGTTGGGAGGGTGGCTGAAGGCACGATCGAAGAAGAGGGTCTTGAGACACACACACACACATACCCACACACACACACACAATTCCAGCGGTTTTTATTTAGTCACCGCTTTTGCGTATCGAGACGTTGACGAGGGTGAAATCTTAATCAAAAAACGACCTTGCAACAGCAAAACAAGTAGAACAAATGTCAGCCTCGAAACACATTGTTGAAATCGCCAAAGCTGTAGCCCCATTCAAGACACAGAACCTTTGGTGACTGAGCGTAAATTCAACCGGCGTTGAGATGATCTCTCATTCTACTTATGCGTCTAACTGTGGGAAATAGGTTATAAACAGGCAGTGCTATGTTTCAATTATGTACTCGAGGGAAATGGGTTCAAATAGAAGGTAGGTTCGAAATGTGCATTGAATAGCATGTTCACTTTAGACTGAACTGCACTCAAGTCAGTCAGTGCCTGTAATTCGGCACACAGACATCATTCACAAGGATTATGTCTGAATGAGGCCAGATAACGGAATGGGATTGCTTCACCAAACATCGGTGAGATCGCAACTAGTTAAGTAAAGCATCCGCAGCAAACTAATCAGCCAATCTTTTTGCTCCTCAGCCGTGCCTTCAGCACCATAAGACCCTGGAATAGACACCTGTCTGTAGGTTTGCGGAACTACGCTACCTCGCAAGCAACTGCAAATCCGACAACAGGTAACATTTGTGTAGCGCCCTATGAGGAATTATTACTTGAATATGTTCAAGGACTGAGCATCTATAGCCCTTTGGGGCAGAGAATTCCATAAATTCACTAGCCTCTGAGTGAAGAAGTTTTTCCTCAACTCAGTGCGAAAAGGCTGACCTCTAATCTTAAAACTATGACCCCTAGTTATAGTTTTTCCAACCAGGGGAAACAGTCTCCCACTATATATTCTGTCTCTCTTCTCCAAGCAATTTTATTTTTACTCTCTCTTTCTCTTTCTCTTTCTCTCTCTCTCTCTCTATAAATGGTGCACTGACCAACAATGAAACATATGAAAGAATGATGACAATTGTATTTAAAAGTACTTAACTGCATTCAGTTCAAGTGTTTAACTCCATTTAGACAACAATAACAACACATTGCATTCGTATAGCGCCTTTCACATCAGGAGGACGTCCCAAGGCGTGGGACAGTCAGGGATTTGGACTCGAGCTGGGGGTTGGGATCAGGTGGGGTGGAGGGCTGGGAGTTAGGGGTAGGAGAGCGGTCGAAGGTCAAAGAGAAGGGTCTTAGGAAGTTCTTATTTGTGGGTGGAAGCCATCTACACACAGCAAAGCTGTTGTGCATGAGTGACCAGGGCAAGTGAAATACAGTATGAGGAAGGGCTCGACGTGGAGAAAAACACTGTTGGGGGGGAAACAATCAAAAGGCTGTGAGTGGGGGAGGTCTGTAGAGAATCCTAACCCAGCGTTGTGATCAAAAGCTGAGCATCATTCCATCGAAACATTAGATCTTAGATAACAGATAAATATATTGTACTGGGATGAGAGAGAGAGAGAGTAGCAAAATAAATCACGATCCAAGGTTTCCATCACAATTTTATTTCCACTCGAAACTGTTTCGCTTTCAGCAACATTAGACTCCAAACTAACAGGTCCTCAGTGTCACTAACACCACATATATCAGGAAGCGAGATCCCTGTGTTTTGAACGCTATAAAATGACTCCCCCATAATAAGCAGACTGGATTGATTCATGGTAACAGCAAGGGAAGATTGCAGGGTGCCAAAAACTCCTGGAAGAAATTGCATTTTTTTTGCAAACACACATACAACCTCTAAGTGAAATCCAACCACATGTTTTTGTAAAGTTTTCCATTGAACTTTCTCCCAAAGAGCTTCAATTGTGCACCACAGTGCTCCCCCCCACCCCTCCCCTAACCCCCCCACCCCCCCACCCCCCTCCCCCCCACCCACCCCCCAACCCCCCTCCCCCCCCCCACTCCCCAACTCCCCTCCCCTACCCCCCCCCAAAAAACAGCCATTAAAAACAAATAATAATCAGCCAGTTGCGCACAGCAGCGTCCCCCACAAACAGTCGTGGATTGAAATGACCAATGTATCATTGGTATTATTGACCAATGTGAAATTACTGATTTTATTTGGGGGATTGTTGGCCAGGACGCTGAGAGAAACTGCCTTCTCTATTTTGTTGAATAGCGCTACAGGATCTTTAATGTCCACCTGAACAGGCAAGCGAGATCTCGGTTTAGTGTCTTTTCAGAAGAAACCTAGATGTTTGGTACGGATTGAACATTGAAATTCCATCACCTTAAATCGCCTTACAATGCAAAGCAGATGGAGCATTAAAGTTGAGCCAAGTGTGAAAAGCGTACACGCAGCTATTCTAAGAGGGCACTTCAGAAGTTATTAACAGTTTATAATATAAACACAGGGAACTGTTACATAATGTGAAGTGATTTAAAACCCAGTAATGGCTGCAGTTCAAATTATGGAGCTTCAATTTGTGAACTGGAGTGTAACACAGGAGTTCACCAACCCAACCCTAACCACTGAGCTCCTGTAGCTCAGTGGTTAGAGCACTCGCCTTTATAAGCGTGAGACCTGTGTTCGAATCCAGGCAGGTCAGGGCAAAACCTCGGGCAAGTTTCCTGACTCCAACCACTGGAGCAACAATGACTGCCACAAATGGTTCATCTCATAATCTCGCCTCAGTCTCTCAAAAACAGAAGCTTTCGCAATCTCATCTATTGAAAGGCTCATCTGGTTTAATTTCAGTCAATTGCCGCGACGCTAAACCGTGGGTTTGCTGCAGAACTTGCGACCAAACAGACACACACAAGACTCAAAAGTTGTGCTGAATTGTTGGCCGGAAAGACATGGTCCCAATTTAGAGCAGTATTGACACTGGTCAACCAGTAGGTGGGGCTCACAGTACAAGTTCTCTCATCCTTTGGCCATCAGTCGTCAGATTTGCTATAAGTAATTTCTGCTGTTGGCAGATACACAGTTGGGGGAGAGGTGGGGGAAAATGCCTTCCAATTTAAACCAACTTTTATCGACCCACTTGTAGGTAAAACTGACCACATTCACTGTCAACCAAGTGTTTTGAAACCTTGGGCAAGTTTCCTTACTGCACACACCTAATAATAATCTATCCAAAAAACCCACAATAATAAAATTGGTCATTTCAATCCACGACTGTTTGTGGGGGACGCTGCTGTGCGCAATTGACTGCCGCGTTTTCGCCCACAAACATACAGTCAACTCACTTCACAGTATATTCTGTGAAGCGCTTTGGGACGTCGATAAGATGTGAAAAGCACTATATCACATGTAAGGATTATTATTATTATTAAAATACTGCTCAGGGTATTTTGTCCTGCAAGAATGCTGCAAAACAAAGATAGTGCATCAGGTCGATGGCTATTAAACGCAGGTCGGTAGCAACTTAAAGGCTTGCTCATATTCTGGTCTGAATTACTCTGTTTTACTCTAAGACCTCTTGTTAGAAGATGAGCAATTTGACTATATATTTTGGGGCTAAAATGTGGCAGCCAATTGCACACAGCAACGTCCCCACAAACAGCTGTGGATTGAAACGACCAATTTTTTAAAAACGGATTTGGACGGATTATTATTTGGCGTGTGGAGTATGGAAACTTGCCCAAGGTTTCGTCCTGACCTGCCTGGATTCGAACATAGGACTCACGCTTGTAAGGTCCCACTGAGTTACAGGACTCCATGATGGGTGTTAAAGGCATTAAAAAGGCATTAAAAGTGGTCACCAGCAGTGAGCAGGAACCAAATAGAACATAAGATTACTCAAGAGTTTAGCTTCATTGAAAAAGTACTGCCGTCGTTATGATTTTCAATCTTGCTAGAGTCCTTTACACTACCTGGCTGTGAAAACGGGACAAATCTCAGGGTTTTGCTTTTTCCGCTAGCCATTAGTCACGGGAAGGAAGTAGGTATAACAGCCAAGAATAAAATAATTACCAGGAAAACAATGACATTCCCCAAAACAACATAACTTTAAAGGCTGGTGTCACCCTGCACCAGATCATAATAAATATAATATATAATAACCCTCGCATTTGATATAGTGTCTCACAAACATTGTTTTATTTCTTTCCTTTGAATAATTCAGCATCGATCTGCTTCTAATGTGGTCATATTGTGGATCCAGGCAGGTCAGGGCGAAACCTTGGGCAAGTTTCCTTACTCCTCACGCCTAATAATAATCCCTCCAAGCAAAACTTAAAACAAATGCAAAGTACCTCTCCTGCCTATTGTGTATTCAGGAAAAAACACTACAATCCACCCACCCACTGAAAATACATAGTTTAGGAATAGGTAATACCTAAAATAGCCAGATGGTGGCAATCTTTTCACAGTATTGTGGCTACCTGAATATTAATAATATTAATAATCCTAGCATCTCACATAGCGCTTTTCACATCTTCGAGACATCTCAAAGCGCTTCACGGAATATACTGTTAATTCTCTGTGTATTTGTGGGCGAAAATATTGTGACTACTGAACAATGAGAAAAATTGTGGGGAGGCAGAGAGAGGTTTCGGGGTTTATTCCAGATGTTTTTAAATATTCGTTTGTTAACCTGCATTGTAGGGGGACATTTTCACTGATAGTTTCGCCAGTTACACGATACAAATATGTCCCATCGTAAATCTCTTCATTGGATCCGTTCATAATCATCATTATAATAATCCTTGCATTCGATACAGCACCTTATCAGGTCAGCAATAATTTGGTCATTTCAATCCACCACTGTTTGTGGGGACACCGCTCTGCGCAATTGGCTGCCCGCGTTTCGCCCACAAAATATACACTCACTACACTTGACAGTACATTCTGCGAAGCGTTTCAGATGTCCAGAAAATGTGAAAAGTGCTATATCAAATGTTAGGATTATTAATATAATTATTATTGACCTTAGCACCATTTCAGACCAATTAATTCCAAATCCCGATATGGGCCTTAATCCCACAATCTTGTGAATCAGAAGCCAGAGTCGTCCTCCTACGCAAGGCTAACATACAAATCTTTCTAGTATTTTTGCTGCCAGCAACAATTAAGGCAGGCTGGGACTCGTAATACTGTAATAATAATAATACTAATCCTTGCATTTGATAAAGTGCTTTTCACACCTTATCAACATCTCAAAGCGCTTCACAGAATAGACTGTAAAGTGAATTGACTGTATATTTGTGGGCGAAACGCGGCAGCCAATTGCGCACAGCAGCGTCCCCCACAAACAGTCGTGGATTGAAATGACCAATTTTTTTTATTATTGTGATTTTTTTTGGACGGATTATTATTAGGCGTGTGTGGAGAAAGGAAACTTGCCCAAGGTTTCGCTCTGATCTGCCTGGATTCAAACACTGATCTTACGCTTGTAAAGCGAGTGCTCTGACCACTGGGCTACAAGGAGCTCTTCAGTCTCAAAAGGAGATGTTACCAAGATTATAGAAGATTTTAAACGGGATTGAGTAGTAAACCATACAGTGAAAAATACTTTTGCATGTGCCGAGACAGCAAAACGAGAGGTCGCGGATTTAGAGTTGGAAAAGGGTCATTTTAAGCACAGACACCAGAGGCTAATTAACAGCCAGAACAGGTTACCAGTAAGTGGGGGTTGAGGTTAGCTTGTTGCTATGGTGGGCAGGCAATCAGATGGGTGATCTGGAAAAATGAGATCTAGAGGGGCTGAAGGGCCCTTTTCATCCTTCACACTCTCCTGTACTTTGTGAGTTGTCACATTGAGACTAACCTCCAATTTACTCTCTTAATCAAAGATGTCTTGGGGGAAAAAAAGACTAGAAGACTGGCGATGGGTGGGTTGGGGTGGGGGGAGAAATCAGAATGTGGACCTTTTGTCCAGCGTCCTGTCTTGCTTCTTCTCTTCCCAGTTGATGAGTTCTGCGTTGCCAGGTAGGTTCGAAAAGAAAGATAAAAGTGAAAGCAAAACGTGAGGTCACAAGGTGTAGAATTGCAAAGGGTCATTTCGCCTCAAAGCAGCGTTTCGATTACTTCACTGCTTTAAAGCGAAATGCCAGTAACTTCAACTAAGAAGAAGAACAACAACAACTTGCATTTATATGGGGCCTCACACACAGTGCAGCTGACCTCAAATGTGTCTATCTATCTAAACAAACGGATATAATTTCAATCCCAGATTTCTGCGTTCCCTTTCGGGAACTCTGCCTCCATCCCTCTGCCTTGTCACTTCCTTCCCCCACCTCCAGGTCGCGCCTGAAGACCTTCTTATTCGACCGTCCATATGATCACCTCCTCCCTCCCCTCAGCTCGGTGACAGTCCCCGCCATTGTGTAGCTCCTGTAGCTCAGTGGTTAGAGCACTCGGCTTACAAAGCGTGAGACCCGTGTTCGAATCCAGGCAGGTCAGGGCAAAAACTTTCCTTACTCCACACGCCTAATAATAATCCCTCCCCACCCAAAATAATAAAAAATTGGTCATTTCAATCCACGACTGTTTGTGGGGACTCTGCTGTTGTGCGCGATTTCCTGCCGCGTTTCGCCCACAAATATACAGTCAATTCACTTTACAATTTATTCTGTGAAGCGCTTTGAGACGTCTAGAAGATGTGAAAAGCGCCACATCAAATGCAAGGATTATTATTGTTGTTATAAACCACAAAATTGCATTCACTCCCAAATATTGGTGTTGGGATTTCACATTTTGTTATTTTAAAAAACAGGCGAAACTGAACAACTAGCTGTAAACAGGGCTCTGCGACGGATGTTCAGACCATTTGACATTTCAAAGAGTTGAATGTTAAACAGCATTGGGCTCCGGAAAGGTGAGGATATGTTTTAGTGAAAGAAATAATAACCGATGTGCCTTTCACTAGGTTTCCTGCTGGTTTTGAATTGTAACACCTCTGGCTTGAAAGCTGGAACATTTTCACTTTAGCTGTACTAAGTGGAGTCCTGTAGCTCTGTGGTTAGAGAACTCACCTCACAAGTGAGAGACCTGGGTGTGATTCCAGGCAGGGTGAAACCTTGGGCAAGTTTCCTTACTCCACACACCTGATAATAATCCCTCAATAAAAATACAATAACATATTGGTGACTTCAATCCACCACTGCTTGTGGGACACTGCTGTGCACAATTTGCTGTTGTGTTTCACCTACAAATATACAGTCAATTCATTTTACAGTATATTCTGTGAAGCGCTTTGAGACGTCTGAAGCACCTTGAGACGTGAAAAGCACTGTATCAAATATAAGGATTATTATTTTTTACTAGAAAAGGGAAATTGAGAACTACGAGCCTTGATACTAATAATCTTTGCATTTGATATAGCGCCCTATCACACTTTATGTAGCACTGTAAAGTGAATTGACTGTATGTTTGTGGGCAAAACACGGCAGCCAATTGTGCACAGCAGTGTCCCACAAACAGTCGTGGATTGAAGTGACCTATTTTTTTTTCGTGAGGAATTATTATCAGCCGTGTGGAGTAAGAAAGCTTGCCCTGCTGGGAATTGAACCCGGGTCTCTCACTTGTGAGGCAACTGCTCTATTGCTGGGCTACAGGACTCCTTGATGTCTCTCTTGTGGTGTATTGAGCTTGAAGCTTTGTTACAAAGTACACTGAGACTCGAAATCATCTGGTCAAAGTGGACTGCATAATGTTGGGTTGCAAAAGGCTTATTTATTCTTTAAATGTACTAGTTTCGGTTCAACACCACACCCAGCTCCACTCCCAGATTCAATGTCATCTCCTCAATAAGTGCACAAAATAATAATCATTATATTAATCCTTCCATTCGATATATCGCTTTTCACATCTTCTAGACATCTCAAAACGCCTCACAGAATATACTGTGAAGTGAATTGACTGTGTATTTGTGGGCGAAACATGGCAGCCAATTGCGCACGATTGTGTCCCCCAAAACAGTCATCGATTGAAATGACCAATTTATTATTGTCTTTTTGGGGAGAGGGATTATTATCAGGCGTGTGGAGTAAGGAAACTTGCCCAAGGTTTCTCCCTGCCTGGAATCGAACCCAGGTCTCTCGCTTGTAAGGCGAGTGCCCTTACCACTGACTCCTAGGACTTCGAAGCAAAGAGGAAGTCTTGAGCACTATGAGTGTGTGCCTACTGAAAATACAATTGCTGCTTTAAAACACCTTTACTTTGAAGCACATATTCGGACACACTCTTTGAATCATCTTCAATGTTTTGGCATTTTACACATTCAGTCTGAACGTCTCTAATGGGAGCTGTGTTTGGATCCAAGGCTTCTTTAGTCAAACACCCAAGCCAGAGCGAATGTAAAACTGCTGTTTGTGGAGACACTGTTGTGCGCAATTGGCTGCTGCGTTTCGCCCACAAAAAAATATATACAGTCAATTCACGTTACAGTATTTTCTGTGAAGCACTTTGAGACGTCGATAAGATTGGAAAGCGCTATATCAAATGCAAGGATTATTATTAAACCTTAATTTTTTTATAAAAGGTAAAAAGATTATTACTAAATCCTGAAGAGTGATAACAATGTGACCTATTGGTACAGCTTTTTTTAACCACCTTATGAGACACATTGATTCTTGTGAAACAGAAAGATAGGGTGTGAATGATTACACTGGAAAGGATACAGCTTCACAGACTGGAGAAGTCTAGTACACGGTTTATAAAGGCCGATTGTGTAGTAAATCACTTGTTTAAAAGCTGATAGCAAGTCTGAACACAAATACTGGTTTTACGATGTTATACGCTGTCAATAGAGCTAGTCATTTATTTAAAAAAAACTTTAATTAGTGGGCTGGAGCCGAAAGTAAATTTGCAGAACTGTAATGATTGATCGTACGGTCTTAAAGGCACCCATATAAATTATCAAGAAAATAATCACGCCAGGGCGAAACCCAGGGCAGAATCCACCAAGTGCGATGAAGGACGCAACACAAATGCTTGAAGATTGCCCATTTTATTACACTGAGAGAGAGAAAGAAAAAAAACTTGCACAAAGAGGTTTTTGGCATCAGATTCGTGAAACGTTATGCAATACTGGACCTGAGATTGAGACAAGCTAACGGAGAGAGCGAGAGTACTGTATATCCATTGCCTCCGAGGAAAGCTTAGACGTACAGCTCCCAGGGAGAATTGTCTTGCCCTTTGAGAGCAGAAATGATCTGTTTGCTTTCCCTTGCTGGATGACACCGATCAAAACAGACTTCAACTCGTACAATCGTCAAAAGAGCAAATACACAACACAAAAAAAAACCACACACATTGGTGCGATTTGGCTCAAAACAACAAACAAACGACAACAAAATTACATTTCCAGAGCGCCTTACATGTCCAGCTGCAGAGTTCTTCGAAAAAGCAAGTCAACGGACAACCAACTCCATTCTTCTGGTGTTTTTCTTAAGGCAACAGTTGCAAATTTAGCGTTAAAGTCACTTTCTCTTATGCCTGCCACTCATTAATATTTCTACCTTGATCGCCATAAATGTTCCATCGCCACAGCTATCTGCTGATAGAATCTGAACAGCCTCATACGCCCTCTAGTCCCAGTCTGTGAAGAGTGTCCGACGGTTTGACAGGGAGATTGGTTAGTGTCGCCAGCAAAGTCTAAATGACACAGTGGGAACATCTCGCACAAAGAGCCACTGCAACAACCTCTCCGTGAAACCTTTCCGTGATAATTGACCCGACGCAAATTACAGAATAAACTTACAGTATGTGCCTGGCAATTAAAGAGAGGTTCGCCCAAGTTTGTGGGTGGGATAGCGTTCCGAGGCACTATTTTGTGTAAAGGTAATAATAATAATAATCCTTGCATTTGATATAGCTGCTTTTCACGTCTTCTAGACGTCTCAAAGCGCTTCACAGAATGTATTGTGAAGTGAATTGACTGTATATTTGTGGCGGAAATGCGGTAGCCAATTGCGAACAGCAGTGTCCCACACAAACAGTCGTGGGTTGAAATGACCAATTTGTAAATAATTTTTTTTGGGGGGAGGGATTATTATTAGGCATGTGGAGTAAGGAAACCTGCCCAAGGTTTCCCCCTGACCTGCCTGGATTCGAACACAGATCTCAAGCTTATAAGGCAAGTGCTCTAACCACTGAGCTACAGGACTCCGGGGATGGGAGTTGGGTAGGGTTGAGACGGGTTTAGGGGACGAAAATCCCCCTGATCGATATCTCAAAGAGTTTGTATTTGTGCGGAATGTAGGTAATTGTGGGTCAGAGCCATACTATGTTACCTTACTCTCTAGAGCTGAATAATCTGCTGAAGGTCACTGAGACCCAAGAGCGATGGACACTTTGGCTTTGTCAGTCAGTGCCTTTAGGAGAGAGGTCAGGAGAAAATTAAGAGGTTGCATAATAGTGTTCTGTGACACATATACCTTCAGATGGCATGAAGTTCACAAACAAACACAGATACACACACACACACACACAAACAGAGCCACCAATCTAATGATTAGATGTGGCAGACAGCTTGCACCAAGGATAGCAAAAAGAAAAGAGGGAAAAAACGTTCCTGTTATATTATTGGTTTACGATGATTTGGCAATCTTTTGCAGCTTGTGTAACGTACAAAATAGTGCAACCTTTATCAGACAATTGATTATTTTCTTTGCTTTAAACTCGCAGTGGTTGCGTTTGCTACCGAATGATTTCATCGCTATCTCTGTGGACTTTGGAGCCAAACTGGCCCCTGCCCTAAATGCAAGACTGTCGGAAAACCCGGCTTTATTACCCCCCCCGCCCCCCCCCACCCCCACTGCCGTCCTCTACAAAGCGAGTTACTCTTCACTTCGTACACTCCAATTTCCGATCGGCTTTCAGCTTCAAGTCAAAACAAAAACCTAAACCTGCTATTTATCAACCTCTGTCGCTATATTTCCACCGCACCCCCCCCCACCTGCCCCCCAGCTCCCACTCCTCACTTCCACCCCCCCCCCACCCCCCACCTGCCCCCAAGCTCCCACTCCCCACTTCCACCCCCCCACCCCACCCCCCACCTGCCCCCAAGCTCCCACTCCCCACTTCCACTCCACACCCCCCCACCTGCCACTCCCCACTTCCACCCCACACCCCCCCACCTGCCCCCCAGCTCCCACTCCCCACTTCCACCCCCCCCCCCCCCACCTGCCCCCCAGCTCCCACTCCCCACTTCCACCCCACACCCCCCCCACCACTCTAAAAACAAAGAATGCGTTGTGCATTGTCGGGTGATTAGATGAATTTACATTACAATGTACACTTCAGATTATTAACATGAAGGGCCTCTCAGGCGACCACGCAAAGTGAATAGGTTCATTTGGCTGAAGAAGGCATTGAACCGAACGTACAGTACATTTTATGATGGTGCACTGAGCTCTCTAGCCCTGGGAACCATCCCAGTGGAGGGGGGGGGTCCTGTCCAGCCCCCAACCCCCTCCCCACCCACACCACCTCCCAACGCTCAAGAGTTATTGAACAGTACCTTCCGTTGGGCAAGTTTGTCCGAGTTCAAGTCACCAAAGGGAGCAGTAGCACTGCACATCATTAGAAACATTTCGCTCAAACAGAACAGCGTTTAAGTCGCTAATGGTTTCCTGTCATCCCCTCCTCCCCCCATTACCCCCTTCCCACGCCCTCCCCCACCCCCCGCAAAGCCCCACACCCATCCACCCTACTGATCGGCAAAAGAATAAAGCGAATCGATCTGAAACAGGGCCAAAAGCTGATGACAAAACACAAACGCAAAGCAACAATCAACCGATAACCATTTTTACTCCATATCAAGAGAAACCTGGCAGGCGTTATTTTCTCTTAACAGACACAAACTTCACTTTTGTTTCAAGCTGCTCTCCTCCCAAACCTACAGCCAAACCATTGCCTCCACCCGCCACCTTATCGACTTATAAAGTCACCGTTCCCAACCACAGGGAAATAGGAATTCTCCTCCTCTCCGCCCATGGCCGCTTTTATCCCCCGCCTCCCGCCTCCACACTCTTCCAAGTGGCTCTCGGAAGCGACTCTGCCTGAAGGGTGAGGGTGGGTGGGGAGGGGGGGGGTGGTGAGGGGGGGGCGGGGGGAGGCGCTATATATAAATGCAAGTTGTTCTCGTCGTCGTTGCCGCTGCTTTTCAGGAAGCGATTCTCACTTTACAAACCACTGGCTTACGTCAGTCGGAGAGACAAAGAGAGAGAGAGAGATGGAGATGGAGAGAGAGAGAGAGAAGGTTGATGTCCTCCGATCATTCACTTGTTCTCAACACTTGACGTCACACAGTTGCTCCCAACTCCATTTTATCAAGTGCTTTGGCCCAGTTGGCCTGTCATATATTTGCTATTACTCGAAGGAAAAGGCACAAGAGAGTAGGAGCCAATTTCCTCATAGTACAGTGATTGCGAACACCCACTGCAATCCTTCATCATATATTTCATCCTCTTCTGCGCATCAGAGTACAGGTGACCCGAGGCCTGATTGAGTTGTACAGTGTATTCGTACACTTCTTTCTGGGTGTCCAGATGGATTTTCCTCAATAAATTGTTGATGAGCACCACCCTCCGAAGATAGATTTCTGGATCTTCCAGGATCTTTAGCTTTTCGAGCGACAGTCTGAGTATACATGTTCGATCCTCTTGAAGGATCAGGTTCTGAGCAAAGGCAAAAAAAAACTCAACACTGGGACGGTTAAAATCAACTTGCAGATATGTTGAATTAATTGGATTTACTTCCACTGCGCACACACCCACCCCTACTCCGCCCACCCCCACCCCAGCCACCAGCCCAACCACAGCTCGCCAAAATCATAGAAACATACTTAGGGGGTGGGAGGGGGGTGGGGGGGTGGAAATGCACCTACTTTTGGAAAGTACCCATTGTAAACTTTATGTAAATCTTCTTCTTCTGCATATTTTCGCTTAAAATATGCTACTTTCGACGTCGTTAATGGATTTGATAAATTCTGTGTGCCGATGGCCTGCGGGAGAGACGGAGAGACGGAGTTTAGCCACCAGCGCTTTCCGAACAAACGGGAACAAGCTCCTACAAGCTCCTACTTTCAGGTCTCGGCCGAAGAACTTTCTTTTCGACCGCGCCTTTGGTCACCTTTCTACCCCTGCCACTGCCCCGGTCCCGGGATCCGCTACTGTGAAGCGCTCTGAGACGCCGTCCGGCGTGGAGGGCGCTATATAAATCAAAGTTGTTGTTGTTGCAAAATGAACTGTGGAATAATTCATATCAAACTGCCCGTTGATTACATATAAGTTAGTGCAATAGCCCATTTGTAGGTTTTACTCTTAACTTTCACTGCGCAATTCTAATTGTATTTTAAAATACCATTTTTTAAATAAAAAAATCAAATGAAATAAGTTGTTGTTGCGCAAGATAAAAATACCACGTTAGTACCTGTCTTCCCCAAACTCATCGTCACCCATTAAAAAAAAGTTGATTCACTTTTCACAGGTTCTGATGTGTAAATGGCATGTGTACAATCCAAGTTTGACGGGAAACAAGGTGACAAAGTTAACAAAGCGAAGAGATTGACAGCACTTTCTTGTCGGAGTAACCTCTTCATTCAAGGAGAATTTAGCGCATTGATTCAGGATCACTTTCCCTTTGATGGTTTTGACAGGTAAATAGTGAAAGATTATTTCTACCAATCTGTGAGCCATTAGCCAAAAATAGCATTCGATGAGACGGAGAGAGAGAAAAAAAAATCACAATTCGTTTTCACGCAGAATATGGAATGCTGGAATAGGGAATTTCATTACCAGCAATCGATGTTAGATAAATCAAATGTAAAGATTATTATTATTATTTAGAAGTGATGTCCATTATTGTATTTAAAAGGGACTTGGATAAAGATCTCAGGAGAAACCAAGTATAAAATCCTACGGTTCTGGTAATTGTTCAGATTATCGCTGATGAAATGTACCAAACTGTGTGGATAATTGACCTGCCCAGTATTCAAAGCGCGCTGGGCTAAGTGGAAAGCTGTGGGGGCAGGCGATAAGATTCGAATATGGAAATGAAAGGTAATGCACATTGGTACTGGAAACATGAAATACGAGATGCCTTTTCTCTTAAGAAAGAAAGGCTGCAAAGGAAAGTAATTTTGAATGTGATTACCAAGCAATGAATATAATGGTGTTGAAGGCAAATCAAACCACACAAATCATTGAAAGGGCACTAGATTTCAGTGCTCATCAATTTAGTTTAACCCTTAATTACATACTGTATTGCTAAGACTACATTTGGACATTTTATCCCAACTTTTTTGTTGACCTTTGCTTTCCAAAGGTAAAAATTGATCTGTGATAGAGACCTCGATGAAATACATTACAGATGGTTGTGAGATTCAAAGGTGATGAGAAATGAACTTGAACTGTTCAAAATCTATTTCTTAAAAAAAAAGATAGGAAACAAAGGATCTTCAAACAATGAATGTGAGGGTGGAAGCAGGTTATTGGAAGAGAGAAAGAACAGAGGATACAGTAAGGTAGGAATACAGGAACAGGATTAGGAATAGGTCATTCAGCCCCTCAAGTTTGTATTTCAACGCCATTCTCGAGCCTTTCTGCCATTAGCTCAGTGGTTAGAGCACTCGCCTTACAAGCGTGAGACCTGTGTTTGAATCTGGGCAGATCAGGGCGAAACCTTCGGCATGTTTCCTTACTCCATACGCCTAATAATAGTCCCCCCCGCCCCCATCAAAAAAAAAACCACAATAATAAAAATGGTCATTTTCAATCCACGACTGTTTGTGGGGATCTGCTGTGCGCAATTGGCTGCCACGTTTCACCCACAAATATACAGTCAATTCACTTTACAGTATAGTCTGTGAAGCGTTTTGAGACGTAGATAAGATGTGAAAAGCGCTAGTGTACATCAAATGCAAGGATTATTTATTATTATTATATCCCTTGATATATTTACCTAACAAAAACTCTATCCATCTCAAGACTTGAAAATTTCAGTTGCGCACAAGAATCTCCTTGCATTTGATATAGTACTTTTCAAGTCTTCTAGATGTCTTGAAAACATTTCACAGAATATACTGTAAAGTGAATTATTGACTGTTTATTTATGGGAGAATTGTGGCAGCCAGTCACAGCTCAACGCATTTCTGAATGTTCTGAACGAACGTTGATATATTTTGCACTTATTCGCCATCCTGATGTCAGCATTAGCATTTCAGTTTTCTACACTTTGACATTTTGTCTGTAATGATTTGTGTCTGTCAGAAGGTCAAATAAACTGTATAGAATCCATGCAGACTGCACTGGAAAGTGACTAGTCTGAACAGGTCAGGTAGCAGGTTCACATTCCATATCGATTTATTCCCCGTTAAGAAACGAACAAGCAATTTCGATTTAATTTGATGGCTTTAAAGGTCCTCCACTCCAATCCATTTACTTCAGCGATTTGTAAACCCATCTATTCTTGTATAATTAGATACAGTGGTGTCTTTGGTGTGAATGTTACTGCTGTTACTCACTGCTTTGCGTTTAATTGAACGGAAATGTAAATGATTATAGTGAACAGGATCGGAATTATATAAATCAACAAATACACCTTATTATAGATTCTAAATTGATCTAGGGTCAAATTTTTGTAATCGTACAATAAATACTGTACATTATTCCAGCAAGGAATAATGATAGTAAAACACTGCAAGCTAGTGAATGGAATGTCATTTCACAAACAACTGTTGAGATGGAATATTTTATTTTAAAAAAAGGTTATTTTGGAAGGTATTGATCAAGAGAGCATCAATAACTTCTGTTCAGAATCTGTTTCACATACTCACTGTGATGTGGCGGAAAGATTCCTTAAAAACACTGGTCTCACAAAGGCTTCTAATAGTTTAAACATACTGGCTTTAGTTATACCTGCACAAACTAAGTCAAATTAGTTTGTACACATCTATACTATTTATCAGCATCTGACACTCTTGGATTCTTTTTGGCAGGTTTTATCTCTGCAAAATGCCTATAATGAATTAAGGTCTGAAATAAAACTAATAATACAATAATAGTCCTTGCATTTGATATAGCACTTTGGGACGTCCTCCTGACGTGAAAGACGCCGTACAAGTGTAATTTGATGTTATTGTTGTTGTTATCATATTGGTCGAGATGTTTCAAGGCCCTTCATGGACTAATAATCCATCAAAAAAAACACAATAATAAAGATTGGTCATTTTCAATCCACGACTGTTTGCGGGGATGCTGCTGTGCGCAATTGGGTGCCCCGTTTCGCCCACAAATATAGAGTCAATTCACATGACAGTATATACTGCGAAGCGCTTTGAGACGTTGATAAGATGTGAAAAGTGCTAGATCAAATGCAGGGATTATTACTATTATTATGCTGTAAAGTGAATCGACTATATATTTTGAGGGTAAAATTATAGCTGCACTCGGAAATCTCTCCAATTCAGTCATTTCCTATGGAAGGTAAAATGCCCAAGGCTGCCTGCATTATACCAATTGTAGCTTCACCATTGAAAGCTTTAATAAATTCCTGGGACTTACAGCAATTTCCCTTCATGATGACACCTGCAAACTGCATTGACTTCATTAGTTGGAAACCTTCCATGGAAATAGAACTAAAAATGGACACACTCCTCTCACACACCTCTCACTCCGCTGATACCTGTTCTCAGCTCCAGCCTTGGGACGTCCTCTCGATGTGAAAGGCGCTATATAAATGTAAATTTGGATTGATTGATTGATGGATTACCATTCACGAGGTTGGATCATAGCAATGCGTGTACACTTAGAAAACCTTAATCGCTTAAATATATATGTTTGAATGCCAAATATGCCTTTAGAATTAAAGGATAAACCTTGTAATACCATAAACAGCAACAGCAAAATTTATTCAACAAAACAAAGGCTCGCAAAACAGATTTTGATGCAAGCTTGTGCCGAGAGAATAGCTCTGATGGTTTAAGTCGGTATATTCTGCTTGATTGGAAAATTCTGCTCACTGAATGTGATGTACAAATTGTGTGCCAATTGAAAATAAGTGTGGACCTGAGAGTAAAGGAATAGTTACATTGTGTCCTAGTTTGGGTCAGTTCAATATACAGTATCGTTAATATATTTATTATCTTTAATGATGTGCCATTCGTTGAAACACACAAAATTGCTCCTTTTCTGAACAACAGGTTGCGCTTATATCATGTCTGTCCTCCGTGCTGGGTGGTGTCTCACAGCGCTTCTCTCACATGCAATACCATTGCAGTATTTCACTCAAGTCAATTCCAAATCACACTCCTTACTCTCAAGAAAAACCTCCACTGTACTTAACAGTGTTTGGAACTGAATATAGCTCGGACTCCGATATCATCCTTTCCCATTCAACGACTTTCTCCCCCATCCTTCTCTACCTCAAACTCGGAGTCCGGCTGGACCACATGTCTTGCAAGCGAGAGAATCTGGGTTCGATTCCTGCCAGAGCGAAACTTTGGGCAGGTTTCCTTATTCCACACGCCTGATAATAATCCCTCAAGAAAAAATAAATAAATAAAATTGGGTCGCTTCAATCCACAACCGTTTGTGAGGCATTGCTGTGCGCAATTGACTGCCACGTTTCGCCCACAGATACACAGTCAATTCACTTTACAGTCTATTCTGTGAAGCGCTTTGAGACGTCTAGAAGACATGATAAAGCTCTGTATCAAACGCAAAGATTATTATTACTGTATCATGTAGAATGAATATTATTATTATTATTATTGTTAATGCCAAACCAACAAAGCAGCCATAGTAACTGGCTCCCATTCATCCAATGTTGATGCCCTTACAAACACCCACAAAAGAATTGTGGACTAATTTTCCTCCCTGCAGGGTTAAAGCCTGAGCAACTCCCGATGACGCAAGTACTTTCACGAGTCAATTGCAGACCGATTGAGTTATTTTGTTTACGAAAGTACCAAATGTAACACAGATCAGCCGGAGTTATCAGCGATTGGGTGGGTCACCGGTTACTGCAGTTCAATCCATACAGTTGATCAGGGTGGATCAGATGCAATGTGGGTGAGCGAGTGGCTCCATAGTAACAGCTAAACTCAGCGTCGCTTTCTGGTTGCTGACAGGGAAGGCTGAAGAATGATACTCTTGTTAATGGAGAGTTGGGACAGAGTCAATAGATAGATAGCTTCCTGTTCTTGTACTGGGAGTCCTGTAGATCAGTGGTTAGAGCACTCGCCTTAAAAGAGTAAGACCTGTGTTCAAATCCAGGCAAGTCAGGGCGAAACCTTGGGCAAGTTTCCTTATTCCACACACCTAATAATCCCTCCCCCCCAAAAAAAAACCCACAATAATAAAATTGGTCATTTCAATCCACGACTGTTTGTGGAGGACGCTGCTGTGCGCAATTGGCTGCCGCGTTTCGCCCACAAATATACCGTCAATTCACTTTATAGTATATTCTGTGAAACGCTTTGAGACGCTGATAAAGTGTGAAAAGCGCTATATCAAATGCAAGAATTATTATTATCATCTCTCTACACTTGTGACAGAGAGATCTTACAAGAGCTTTCTTTGAACAAAATGTTTTTTTCAACAAATTTATCTGGAAGCATGATTTGTTTGTATATTTGACTCACTTATTTGTGAATGTTCACCGACTGTAGCTCACCTACGCCAGGCAAATGCTCTGTGAAATGTCATTATATTGTATTGTTATATATATTGCCTTTACAAATGTTATTTGAAAGTATACTATGGCTACATTTTTAGAACAAAAACAAATTGAGACAAAGTTTCAATGCAGAAAGCGTAAAACTTAAAAATGAATCAACATCTTTGGTACATCTAACAGTTAAAGGAAATAGAAGTTGCGGATATTAATACAGATTATATTAAAGTGTTATATTAAAGTATATTAAATATTAATAATATATATTTGTGTGTGAGTGGGGGTTGAAGCCTTCATACATGAACTCCTGTAGCTCAGTGGTTAGAGCACTCGCCTTACAAGCATGAGACCTGTGTTCGAATCCAGACAGATCAGAGTGAAAGATTGGGCACGTTTCCTTACTTCACACACCTAATAATAATCCCTCCCAAAAACACACAATAATAAAAATTGGTCATTTTAATCCACAGTTGTTTGTGGGGACACTGCTGTATGTAATTGGCTGCTACATTTCGCCTACAAATGTACAATCAATTCACTTTACAATATATTCTGTGAAACACTTTGAGACGTTGATAAGTTGTGAAAAGCGCTATATCAAATGCAAGGATTATTATTATATATTTAGATATGTATAAATGTTTTATATCTATTCACATATTGATGAAAATAAAAGAATTCGATTGGAAAAGTAAGACATGAATCGCTTTTATTTTGAAAAGAATATCCAAATAAATAAATCAAAGCATGTTAAGCTACAGTGGGCTAATCTTTTTTGTGCGTTGCTTTAATTTCACACAGCGAGCCAGGTAAGCGGGAAAATAGCAGTAAAAGCTGAGAGTGCAAATGATGAAATGAAGTGAAACGAGCTCAAATCTTGTCTTGATTATTCCCCCTCCTCTTTCTCCTGCTTCCCCACCCCACTTTACTCCCTCCCCTAACCCTCCCCCCACCCACACCGCCCCCCTCCACCCCAAATTACATAATCTACTGATTGATAAAGATAATATATCAAATCAGACAGACATACACACAGTATCTGTCAAAATAAATTTGGGGCAGGGAGCAGTTTGCAGTATTATTTACTCAGACCCAATACATATACACACACACACACAGACACACATACAAAATATTGAAGGGATATTTCATAACGAAAGAGCAAAGACTAAAATTATAGTCCCAGATATATTGGCTATTACAACACACACACACACACAAAACATCACACAGAGACAGAGAGCAATGTAAACACTCAACCCGAGCAAAGTAATTGACATGAAATCTCAGAAGAAGAAAAAACAGGATATAATGCCAATTGCTTGTATATATCAATTGATTATATATATATGTATGTATATGTATATGGGGTGTGTGAGAGAGAGAAACAAGATGTTGCCTTGTGTGAGTTTCAGTGGAGTTGAGACCCACACATGGGAGTGTATCAATAAAGATTTACTGTGTCTCAATTCTTTCTGAACTGAGTGAGTGAGTGAGTGATTGAGTAAGTGAATCAGTGAGAGATTGAGTGAGTGAGTAAGTGAATGAGTGAGTGAATGAGTGAGTCGCAACCCTTCCCAGTTAAGTGTTTAAGGTAATTTGTCAAACAGGCAAAGTGTACTTTTATAAAGGAGTTTGCAACCGTTTTGCAAACAAGAGGTTTCTATATAGATATGTATATATATATATAGATATATATATATATATATATAGATATATATACACATTGGTGGGGTTGGGTGGGGGGGGAGGATGGAGTAGAGAAACAGAGAGAGGATAAATAAATAAACAACATGGATTTTGTGTAATAATTACCTTGCAAACAATCAAATGAATGAAGACTCGATCCAAACTCTCTCAATGCGAGGATTTCAGCCCCTGGAGGATAACTAATCTGCCCTTCGATGGGAAACTCGTGTGTTAATTAGACCAGTTTTTTTTTTGTCCTCCTTCAGGCTCTGAGTTACTTCTTAAGACACACAACACACACACAACACACACACACAGAGAGAGATTATTATAGATGGTGTTTCTACCACCAGCAATTCTCGCCAAGAGACTCTGGTCTGCTTCTCACACACAGACACACACACACACAGGCTTAGCAATAGCAAACCTGTTAATTAACAGTGCATGATCCAAGCACTGAACACACACACACACACACACAACACCAGCAACACAGCCCTTGCCACAGTCCTGCTAACTCATTGGCTCAGTGCAGAGCAGAGGTTTGCTCTGTTTCCAAGCATGTTGCTAGGAGCTTGTTTGACGCTCTCTCTCTTTCTCACTCACTCTCTCTTTCCCTTTCCCCCCCCCCCCTACCCCCACTCTTCCCCACTGCTCATTAGGTCTCACTCTCAAACGCGAGGATGATTTATACTGTTGCCGTTTTGTATATTTCGAGTTTCGCCCACACCGTACAACAGTCACTACACTTTACCGCGCGTAATCTGTGAAGCGCTTTTGGATGTCTCGCAGGCGTGATATGGCGCTGTATCAAATGCAAGGATTATTGTCGTTTTTTCTATCCCCGCCCACCCATCCTCCCAAATATTCACCTTACTTGCTATTTCGGTGTTGTTTTGAAAGTTTTTTTTTTTTCGCCATTAAAGTTAAGCTGGCGAGCGTTATCGATGCTTTATCAACGCGAGCTGTTGCGAATGCCTTTGTTTGTGTGTGACAGGGATACAGAGTGTTGTCGGTGTTGGGATGGCTGATTGCATCGTTGGGAATCTCACGATTACTGGCCTCGGTTCTTCCCCAGGAACGTCTGATAAATGTTCCTGTCCCTCGCCAGCACATTTGGGCCGAGTGTGATAAAGCGCAGGAGTGTTATAGAAGCACATCACTGTATCGCAACACGCTTTCGCCCACGCAGTCAATTCACTCTATGATAATGTTCCGTCAAGCGCCTTGGGACGTCCTCCCGACCTGACAGGCGCCGTACGACTGTAATTTTGCATTGCGATCTTCTAGTTGTGCTGACTCAACGACGTGGTAAGGTGCTGTATCAAATGCAAGGATTATCATTATACGAGTATTACTGCCTCGCTGAGGCGAGATAAACTGACGCAGAAACAGAACCCGTGAACCTAACTCCCCCGGTTGCCTTTGAACGCAGGCTAAATGATACTTTCAGGAAGGCGATTTTTATTATTTGCGTCTTCCTGTGAACAAAAAAAATGAAAGGTCCTTTTTCCTTTCTGGGTCTCCAGCCTTAATTGAACACATCAACTGCAGGGCACAACACAAACGAATGTAAGTACGTTTTGGCGAATATTTATTCAGCGGTAGCTAGTACTTCACAGCAGAAATTGAAAAAATATTTTTGGTATTGTGTTTCCTGTGGCTGCTGGGCTACATTGTCTTGTGTTGTTTGCTTTGGCACTGTCTTGTTTTCTTTTGTTGCCTCCAGGAGTGTGAACGCTTTCTGCTTCTGGCCTCCGCACATCATTGGATCCAGACTTAAAGGAAAATAACAGCCACTGCCGTGCGTTTGTTAATAGTCTTGTTTTTTTGCTGCTGCGTGTGATTGACAGGTAATATACAGTAACTTATTCTTAACACCTTTTGGTTTTATAGTTGGGTAATTGTCAGTCATCACTGCTCACCACCTGATCGGGTTTGAACGCACTAGTCTACGGTTAAACTCCAGGACGGTGCTGGGGTGAGCTGCGATGTCTAAGGTGTGATTCTTCTGTTGAGACATTTCACGTTGGCCCGGAATGCCTGTTTCAGGTGGACATTTATTATACTGTAATAATAATCATTTAAATAAAAATAATGATCCTTGCTCTTGACATAACGCTTTTCGCGTCTTCTAGATGTCTCAAAGCGCTTCACAGTATGTGCTGAAAAAGTGAACTGACTGTATATTTGTGGGCGAAATGCGGTAGACAATTGCGCACAGCAGCATCCCCACGGTCAGTTGTGGGTTGAAATGACCAATTTTTATTACGTATATTGTGTGTTTTTTTTTTGGAGGGATTATTATTATTAGGCGTGTGTGTGTGGAGTAAGGAAACTTGTCCAAGGTTTCACCCTGACCTGCCTGGATTCGAACACAGGTCTCACGCTTGTAAGGCGAGCGCTCTAATCACAGAAGTTAAAGGTGCCTTGGCACTATTCCAAAAGTCAATACGACAAGTAGCTGATAACAAGTCACTTGTATCGACGGTAAAGTGAAAAACCAGACTGTTAAAACAATAGGAAAACTAAAAATGCTGGCGTTGGTTGTGTGTGTTTGTGTACACTGGTGTCTGCTTAAGCCTGGTCTACAAATATCCCTCAGATAAAGCTTCCTGGATGAGGAAACAGTTGAGAGATCGTACGTTATCCATTCACTGCTCCACAAGACCAGTTGCACTCCCACCGTGTCACTGATTGGTTCCGAAATGCATCGATCTCTGTTTGTGGGATAATGTTCACTTCAAGCTTGCGGTTGAGTGTTCACATTCAAATTCACTTCACTTCAAGCTCCTGGGGTTGGAGGCAAAAATCGAAGCAATAATCCTACTGTCATTGACCCCACAAAGCAACTGTATTGCATCAGCTGCACCTCTGTAACTTCCCCACTCATTTCATAATACAGTAATAATAGTAATGATAATAATAATCATCCTTGCATTTGATATTATAGCGCTTTTCACGTCTTCAGGACGTCTCAAAGCGCTTCACAGAATGTACTGTCAAGTGAATTGACTGTATATTTGTGGGCAAAACGCGGCAGCCAATTGCGCACAGCAGTATTCCCCACAAACAGTTGTGAATTGAGTGACCAAATTATAATTTTTTTTGGGAGGATCATTGTCCCCCTGATAAGCAATACGCCAATTGACTGACAACCAGGTTCCCACTTACTGCTGGGTAAACAGAGGCGTATGGAGAAAGGAAACTTGCCCAACATTTCATCCTGTCGGGAATCGAACCCAGGTCTCTTGCTTGCGAGGCAAGTGCTCTAACCACTGAGCTGCGGGACTCCAAGATTTCTTATTAAGCTCTCCGAGATGCCGTCCGGCTTGAATGGCGCTATTTAAATGCAAGTTGTTGTTGTTGTAGTAAAGTACAACGGATAATCCATCTGTCACTGTCATTATTGTTTCATTTCTGGAGTCCCACTTCACAGAACTGTATTAACATTACTCTCAGCACTTACTGTATTAAGTGCAAGCTTCCTGTAATGTTGCAGCGAATAACAAACACAGCACTATCATTTAGCTGCGCCTTGTTAACAGGTCAGATTCCAGTATTCGCATGTCTTCTTCACACGTTCGCTGTGTAGTTGCACAACAACAACTTGCGCTTACGTAGCACCCTTCGTGTGGGGTAGTGACTCAACGTGCTTGTCTCAGAGCGGCTCGCTCCCTCCCTCGTCTCCTTCAAGGCCGGTCTCAAGACCCTCCTCTTCGACCGTGCCTTCTGCCGCCCTCCCAACTCTCTCCCTCCCCTCCCGTCCCTCCCCACTGCCCCGCCCCTCTCCCTTACTTGGGTCCCGTTCCTGACTGTTCAGTGCCTTGGGATGTCCTCCCGACGTGAAAGGCGCTCTATGAAAGTAATTTTTTGTTGTTGTCACATCACGACCCCCTATTGAGACTTCAAACCTGCTTGTTGTATCAGATAGATATTTGGCGGCTGAACAACTTTAGAATGGGAATTCAATCCAAGCGACGAAGCAACAATGAAAATTACAGGAATTGAAATATGTAGCCAAAGCATTCATTCGTTTCCTCAAATAATTTCCCCCGCTGAGATAGAGAATGTTCACTGTCCTGCAGACACACAGCTAATGACTTTTTTTTTTACTTCATACTATAAGATTTGCAGAAATACTTTTCCTTCAATGGTTCAATGTTACAGTTTTGTGTGAGTTTCAGTCGATTGCTTGTTTTTTATTATATAGTGTGAGTGCCAGACAGTGAGGGTTTAATTTGTGATATGGGAACATAGGAAAAAAGGAACAAGAGTAGGCCATTCAGCCCCTCAAGCCTGTTTCTCTATTCTATTAGATCATGGCTGATCTGTATGTCTGTATCTGTGGAGCTCGATGATTAGAGCACTTGTCTTGCAAGCTGGGGACACCAAGCTGGAGAGACCTGTGTTCGAATCCAGGCAGGTCAGGGCGAGACCTTGGGCAAGTTTCCTTACTCCACACACATGCCTAATAATAATCCCTCCAAAAAAAGCAGAATAATAAAATTGGTCATTTCAATCCACAACTGTCTGTGGGACACTGCTGTGCACAATTGGCTGCCATGATTCGCCCACAAATATATACAGTCAATTCACTTTACAGTATACTCTGTGAAGCGCTTTGGGACGTTGATAAGATGTGAAAAGCGATAAGATAAGATATATCAAATGCAAGGATTATTATTTACCTCACCCCCCACTATTTCACCCATTGACTCCATGCCCATACCTAACAAAAATCTCTCAAACTCTTTTTTAATTGATCCAGCAATTCAAATATTTGAGTGATTCTGGTTTTTTTTATTTGACAGATTTCTTAAGAAATGCATAATTATCGAAAATATGTAAAGATCGGATGTGGTTGAATGGATGACTGATTTTCTAAAACTTGTAGTTTCTAATTCGGATACCGCTTAATAAACATCACAAGTTAGATTCACTCCCGAGCCACGCTTCAAAGTCTCGCGAGGGTGAGGCTGCGGAATGATTGCCTATTTAGGAAGGCAGAGAAATATTCGTACTTTGCAACTGCATTTGCCACTGTTGGAAACACACTCTGGGTTTGTGGTGGTGTGCGTGGTGCAATCCGAGACACAGCAAAGATGAGATACTGTCTGAACATCTTGCAACGGCTGTAAGTGATGAAAGGGTTGATGAATTTCACCATAGTTACAATTTCATACAAATAGAACTTCTGTCATACCAGCAATGACTCACGCCTCAACAAATAGAAAATTATGGATTTGCTAAATACACTTGCCCTGAGGGAAATAGCAACGGTGTGTAGAACTCAAGTAAATCCTAATTACTTCCCACTTTCTGCCATTATATATAATTACTGATTCAAGCACAACATAGAGGTTCATAACTCTGCTACAAGAATACAATTTTCCTTCATTACTCCTGTTTATAATGTTCAACTTATTGAATATTCTCAATCCATCCAGCTAATTTCAGCTGTCATCAGCACAAGGTGGTTGGAGATTAACCTTTCAAGATTTAGACTTTGTGCAGTTCTGTTTGCGGTTCTGCTCTGTGTGCCACAGGAAAGATATTATAATAATCCTTGCATTTTGATATATATATAGCACTTTTCATGTCTTCTAGATGTCTCAAAGTGCTTCACAGAATATACTGTAAAGTGAATTGACTGTATATTTGTGGGTGAAACACGGCAGCCAATTGCGCACAGCAGTGTTCCACAAACAGTCGTGGATTGAAATGACCTTTTTTTATAAAGGATTATTAGTAGGCATGTGGAGTGAGGAAACTTGCCCATGGTTTCGCCCTGACCTGCCTGGATTCGAACACAAGTCTCACACTTATAAGGCGAGTGCTCGAACCAATGGAGCTCCTGTAGCTCAGTGGTTAGAGCGCTTGCCTTACAAGCGTAAAACCTGTGTTCTAATCCAGGCAGATCAGGGCGAAACCTTGGGCAAGTTTCTTTACTCCACATGCCTAATCATAATTTGTCCCAAAAAAAACATCAATAATAAAAATTGGTCATTTGAATCCACGACTGTTTGTGGAACACTGCTGTGCGCAATTGGCTGCCGCATTTCGCTCACAAATATAAGTCAATTCACTTTACAGTATATTCTGTGAAGCGCCTTGAGAGATAAGATGTGAAAAGCGCTATATCAAATGCAAGGATTATTAAAGAGCTTTGCAACGTTTATGACATTTTCTCATATCAATTAACTCAAAGCGCAACACAGTGTAATTAGCCGGCAGTTACTGACAGCTGGTCATGTAACCTGGAGGATCGTCAGCCAAGAGACACACAGAGAGAGAAACTCGGATCATTTCACCACAATTAGAATGTTCATCGGAAAACAGGCAAATAGGACCTCAGTCCTGTACGTCTCACTGGAAAGTAAGGGACTTCTAACAGTGCAGCAATCCTCAGGTACTGACAATGAGCTCATTCTTGGAAACCGCAACCTCCTAACCCAGAGGCGAGAGAGTTCCAAATTGAGCCAAACCAGCAGTGGAACTCACTGCAGTTAAAAAAAAATGTTTTCAATCAAGGCCAGATTCTAACTAATGGACTTAAGTTTGACAAAGAAAAAAACAGGGGCCCACCCAGCCCCCAAACTGTGGCGTTTCATAAAGAAAGCACCAATGTGATTATTACATCAAACGCATTAGGAAAATTAGAGAAAAGTTTACCCCATGAGACGTAGCAGGTAATTCCCTCTGACAGTGGAAACATTTTGGGCTTCTTTCAGGCAAAGCTGTCCAGCAATAATATCCATCCCTTCCGAGTTTAACTGTGGTCTGCAGTTTCCCACTGGATGTTGGCAGCAGATTAACATCAGCTATAATAATAATATGTAATATTAAAGTCTGGCAGTATCTTGACAGGCAATATTTCTGCCAGAAAAACCAATGGCCTCCGTACAAGAGGAACTAGCACCAACATGGACTTTGATGGGCCAAATGGGCTCCTCCTATGCCGGGATATTTAATGAAAGCAAAGAGTTGGAAAGAAAGTCTGGCTGAGTAGGTGTGAGTTACAAGGTCTGAAGCAGTTTCCATGCAATACAGTACCTCCCAAATAGGAATTTTATGATATAATATTATTTGAAGATGTGCATTGGCCTAGCTCACAAAGTAGTGCTGGGGGTGTATTACATTATTGGAGGTGTTGTTAAACCGAGGTCCCACCTTTTCTGTTCAGGTGGATGGTTACGATCCCTTGACACTGTTCCAAAACAGAAGGGAGATTTCTCTCAGTGTCCTGGCCGACAAACCTTCCCAAACTAGAATTGATCAGTCAAATTCATGGCCATCTAAAGGATATTGCTGTGTGTAAATTGGGTGTTGGGTACAGCTACAATACACATTCACTCCACTTGAAGCAGTGAAGCCCCTACTAGTAGTTTTGAGAATTCTTCCTGACATGGAAGACGCTACTGTACAATTCATTTGTAAGGCTTAGTATTAATTATGATTTTACTTTATTATTATACAGTATTAGGCTTGAAATTCCACCAACTTTTAGCCTTATAAAGATGCCTAAATTCAGTTTCAATTTGGAAGTCAGTTTCCCGCAGTACTTAAAAAGATCCAACTTCCAAATTACGGCTAAATTTCACAATCCCCCCCCCCCCACCCCCCAAATGCCTATAGATTGTTGAAGCCCAAATTGTCTTACACTGTTACTTACACACTTTTCAAGGGATGTGAAACGTCCAATTTAGAACACACAGAGCAATACGTCAACTTGACCACGAAATATCGCAGACATCCCAAGCCACACAATACAGAGAAATATAACAGTGACATGAGCCTTTTGTAAAGAAAACAGATTAGTAAATTATGTAACTGTGACAATGTCATTGTATTATGGGAAGATGTGCCAAACTTTTTGGGGAAAACGCTACGAGACCTCTTTGTGTGGGCAGGAAGCTCACTGCACCATTAAGGCCAAGCAGTAAACAGCCAACACATACACACACACCAGTACCTACTGTGTGCCCATAGAGTCTAACCCTTTTGTGAGCTTCCTATATAAATTTGGATAGATTGATGCTAAGTACTTTCTCTACATTTCCTTTGCAAGTTCAGAATCAGCAGTACAGCACTCTGAATACAACACTCAAACGTCTTACGCTCAACACAACAACAACCAACAAATTGTATGGCTCCTTTCATGTTGGGAGGACATCCCAAGGCACTGGACAGTCAAGGGTTTGCCCTATTGGGGGCTGAAATCAAACGGGGTGGAGGGCAAGGGGTGTGGTGGATTGGGGGAGAAAGATGATCAAACGCAGAGTCAAAGAGAAAGGTCCTGAGACAGGTCTGGAAGGAGGCAAGGAAAGGGGAGAGACGAACAGATGAAGGATGGCGTTCTAAAGCGTGGGGGAAGAAAGGCTTCAGGTCCAAATGGTGGAATGGGCAAGACGTGATACATGGAGCAGACCAGAGAACAGAACGCAAAGCCCTTTGAAGAGGACAAGCCTTTTGCATAAACCACACTCTTTCCCCCCACCCAACCCAAGTGGCCAAAATATTAGAGATTCCACCTTCAAATGCACTTGATAGTAAACCCTGTGAAAGGCTTGGAGATGTCACAAGAACATGTTGAGGTTCTAAGTCAAATGCAAGGATTGTTATTGCTATTATGTCTTCCTCATACTTGACGTAAATTAGATGACATGGTTATCTAGAAAAAAAAATTACTTTGCAAAAAGTTTACATTTCAAATCCATATTTGACAGAATTGTACATTTGGCTTGATTAGGCCATTCGGTAGAACTTGACAACAAACGAGCAGAAAAGACAATGAGATTGATGCGGCAGCATTCACATCGGAAGGACATCCCAAGGTGCCATCGAGACCTTTGCACCTAATCAATGTGATTTTAACGAGAATTTTGTGCAGCAAAAAGCCTCAGCCTTACTCTTTAATTCTCTGACAGAGACGGTTCGCCTGCTGTTCTTCTCCGCAATCACGCAAATAAAATGTTTTCCACAAAACCAAGGTTACCGTGTGCGTTTGGCATCACAAGCAGCACATAAACCGTACCCATAAACACGCTGTAAAGTGTTTTACATCTGGCTCTGTGAAATGCACCTACCGTATAAAACAGGTGACAAGGGAGTCCAGCAACCAGGTTATATTGCACAAGCCAGACACAAATAATGTCTAAGAGAACAATGGCTTTAATGGGGTTGGGAAGGAGACTAGCAGTGGTTCAAAAGAATATGTAGTGTGGAGCCTGGATATTTCACAGCTGCAATGGATTGGGTTTCGCTGCGTTTTTTTTTGGAAGTGCCCTTTAAATCTTTGGTACAGCGAGCAGCCAAGGCGCCGTGGCTCTCCACACACAGCGAGGAGAGATTCTCAGCTCATGTCCTCGGGCTGGGTGATGAACGTTGCAACACGGCACAGTAGGACTCTTTCTTAGCACTGTCGTAAGCAGCAGCCAGCGGGTCTTGGCTTCAACTTAAGGAGCAGGAAAACCTTAACAACGAGTCGCTTTTAAGTGATAGAAACAGCCGGTTCCGTCGCAGGCAGCACATTAGCCAACATAGCCTGACAGCTTATTAGATTTTTTTTTAAAACGAGAGTTGGAAAATTAGTAGAAACAGTAATATTATAATAATCCTAGCATTTGATATCGCTTGCATTTGATACAGCGCTTTTCACATGTTATCGACGTCTCAAAGCGCTTCACAGAATATACTGTAAAGTGAATTGACTGTGTATTTGTGCGCGAAACGCGGCAGCCAATTGCGCACAGCAGCGTCCCCCACAAACAGTCGTGGATTTAAATGATCAATTTTTTTTATTATTGTGGGGTTTTTTTTGACAGATTATTATTAGGTGTGTGTGTGTGTGTGTGTGTGTGTGTATAGAATAAGGAAACTTTCCCAAGGTTTCACTCTGATCTGCCTGGATTCGAACACAGATCTCACGCTTGTAAGACGAGAGAGTGTTCTAACCACTGAGCTACAGGAGCTCATATTAACATCTTAAATGAACAAGCAGCAGAGAATATTAAAAGGCACGTTTCACAATTGCTGCCGCAGTTATTTTATTTAATTAGGTGATTCTCAATTGAAATATTTGCTTGTTATCACATGTTGTTTGCCTCGACTGTCAATTAATATGGCAATGTTGATTTCCATCAAGACGTTGCTTTTTCTATTCGACAACAGCTTATTTTGAACTGTAGCTACTGATCTTTCTGTCACTATCCATAATAGTTTTTTTTTAAATCAAAAAACACAACATAGCATTGCTGAACTCTGAAATAATTTCCACTGAGGTAGAGCACCCAATAGATGTGATTTCATTCTCATCATTTGCCTTAATAGGTGGGCAAATTTACAACTCTGTCAGTCGGTTGATTCATGAGAAAAGGCCAAGGTTAAGATGAGTCACTCGTCTCAGTGGGATTTCAAGCTGCAGAAATGATCTCTTGTACAGTATGCTACCATGGCACACAATGTATGTCACTGCATTTGAAATGGAAAAATAATGGCTAGCATTAGAGTCGATACACGTTACAGTATATTCTGCCAAGCTATTTGAGACTTATCAAAGACGTGATGAGGCACTATATCAAATGCAAGGATTATTATTATTATTATTATTAGGAGGGGAAAGAAAAGTAATAGAAGAAAAGTTTCTGAAGTTTTTACCCGACCATAACAATGTACAATGTGAAAATTTATGGCTCGTCATTTACTTTAATAATTATTTAATAAACAAGATGTAAGAAGCAGAACAGTAATTTGGACCTGAAGCATTGCGTTTACTGCAGAATCACTGACTATGGTTTGACTTCCTTTTTAAAAAAGATTAGGTTTGGTTTAATCACAAGAAGCCTGACAGATAGGACGCAAGTTAGTACCACAAGCCATACATGTAGCACAACACAGACTACGGTAAGAGATGCAACAAATACAGTACTGTAATAATCCTTGCATTGCTATAGCAACTCATCATGTTATCTTAAAGGACTTTTAAGTGAAGCAAGAGAACTGTGTATTTGTAAGGATTTTTGTCTTCATTATTTATTTGGGGGAAAAAATATATATCAACAGATAATGGCTTGTAAAGTACTCCCAAGAAGGTGGCCTGGACTCGAATGAAGAAATACCTTTGAATCGAACTGGAATTGTTTCATTCTGTGATTTGGACAGCGATCGGGCGTGTGTAACTCAATACCTCACAGTGGGGATGCAGTGGCATGTGGTGTAACTTTCTGTAAACAGAGCGATTTAGGAAATAGCTTTACACCAGTGACTTCGCACGTGCCAAGCTCTGGCTCCTATACAGATCATCAGGTGGGAGTGAGCACCAAGGAGCACGATGACTTGTATTGGCTCTGCTCCTCTCAATAGCGTTACCAGATTGACATCTGCGTTCTTGGCTGAAGAATTGGTGTGTGTGTGTCCTTGGGGTGCTCAGCGAGGCAAAGAAGGAGTTAGTAGATTATTTCATCTGCATATGAACAACAGCACTAACTGCAGCTGCAAATTAAAGAGGATGCCAGCGTTTCATTCAGTTTATGGAATATCTACTTAAATATCTAGCACCATTCAAGGCTAGAAACTTTCTCTTCCACCAAAGCAGAGCCAATCAGAGGGGAGGCCAGGAGGGCCATTTGGCCTGGGCCTCAAATTCAAAGGGGGCCTCAAATTTAGGCACATGTTAATTTTTTTTTGGCATTTGTTAAGTTTCGCAACTTGTTGCGAATATTTTTACATGTTTTTATTCGGTTCGTTTAAAAAAACAAAATTTTAATTATAATTTCCTAATATTATAATTATTAAATATGGTGAGGCCGTGATTTGAAACTTAACTGTCATTTTTTTAATATAAGGTCAGGGGCCTCATAAGTTGGAAGTGGCCCAGGCCTCTCTGAACCTCTGAGAGGGCCTGCGCCAAAGTATGGAGTTTCGGCAACATTTTTTAAAATCAGAAACAGGACATCTTACTGCAGGTTTCAGATTTTTTGTGTCCAGCCTTTCATTTCATCTCATCATCACGGAGTCATGGCAAAAGGCAGGCAACATCCAACCCTGGATTTTCTTTCTATTCTTCTCTCATGATACACGCCAGATCCGACATTTTTACCCGTTATAAACACAATTTAGCACATAACCAATAACACAACAACAACTTTCAACAACAACATGCAGCTCCTGTAGCTCAGTGGTTAGAGCACTCGCCTTACAAGCATGAGATCTGTGTTCGAATCCAAGCAGGTCAGGGCGAAACCGTGGGCAAGTTTTCCTTACTCTACACTCCTAATGATAATCCCTCCAAAAGAACCCACAATACAATAATAAAATTGGGTCATTTCAATCCATGATTGTTCGTGGGACACTGCTGTGCGCAATTGGCTGCCGCGTTTCACTCACAAATATACAGTCAATTCACTTTACTGTACATTCTGTGAAGTGCTTTGCGACGTCTAGAAGATGTGAAAAGTGCTATATTAAAATGCAAGGATTATCATTATTATATTCCATTTATGAAGTTACGTTCACTCAGTGTAGTGTCCTGGAGCGCTTCACAATGCCTGAGTCTGACCTCCGAGCCTGGGGAGAAGGAGTGGGGCGGTGATCAAAAAGGAAGGTCTTTGGGTGGGGGGAATAAGTAGTAACCAAGGAAATAAAGCACACACAAGCATAAAAAAAACACTCTCACACGCTGCTTTTCATCTTACCATTTTACCAACAAAACGCACAGAAATGTCAAAATACACATGCGTTCACCGTGCGGATAGGAGTTTGAGATCACATGCCCAACCAACGCTCGTTTGTTCATCGATTGATCAAAATAGCAATTTAGCCCAGGTCCGGATTGTCAAATTGGCCACATGTGGCTTCTGGCTGACGTTTTGGATAACCCTGGGGTGGATGCATTCGCGAGGAAGCCAGACCTTTACATGAGGGGAATAGAAGGTTATAGGAAGGAGTGAGGAGGTGGGAAGGCTTGGGTACAATATAAACACAGGTATAGACCGATTGAGCTGAGCATTCCCATTCAACAACTGAGGGTTCGACACATGCATGGTTTTGGTTTATCTGGCATGGAGCATGCACTCTCCACATAGAGAGATGCACGCTGCTTATCTAAGTGCGGCTTAGCCAATCTGAACATGTAACCGCAGAGAACTGTGGGGAGTGGTTCCCACCTGACGAGAGGCTATTCACTGCGTGTTGTCTCCTCTCCTATACTGAAGATGTTGACTCTTGCTGGAGTAAAGTCCCAAAGGTATCTCTGCCCCAGACCACTTTACACACTGTGAGATAATTTGGCGTCTGTTGGCAGGCTATTCTCCTCCCTTCCTCCTTGAGCTACCCACCTACAGTACCCTGTGGCTTCTTTATTCAGATCAGTTATCTCAGTACAATTGTCAGCACAGTCAAATCTGCCACTGTGTAGTTTTGTGCTACAGCATGGAAATGGTTTGATCCACTTCGCCCATGTAACAGGCAATAGAACCGCAGAAGCGAATGACGCAATAGAGGACCAATCAACCTAGATAGGGTTTGCTCCTTCAACATGTCATCCATCTTCATCCCATTTCTTTGCTCCTTCTCCATCTATCACACACTAGTCTTCCTCTGCAAGAGTTTGTCAAATAATCTCCTTAATCCACCCCATATCAACTCTACTCTACCAGCCACTCCTGATAACTCAATCCATACCCTGACAACCTCTGAGAGAAGAGAAGAGTCCTCCTCGGCCTTGCCCCACCCTACATCTGCGACCTCCTAACCCCCTGCCCACCCCCTCCACTTACCCGGCTCTGGCCTACTCCATGTCCCCCAACCCACCCACCCACCCCACATTGGCAGATGAGCCTTCAACCACTCTAACCTCAACCTCTGGAATTGCATCCCGCAGTCCCTTCGCCTCACCACCTCCCTGGTCTCCTTCAGGTCCCGCCTCAAGACTCTCCTCTTTGACGGTCCCTTCGGTCATCCCAAATTCCCCCCACCCCACAAGGCCTTGGGATGTCCTTCTGACGTGAAAGACGCTGTAAAAATTTAATTTTGTTATTGAGGTTTCTAAATGTATATTTTGTCTCCCCGAGTCACAATCTTACATGATGTGTGAACAAAATGAAAAGTGCATAAACCTCCCATTGAAACTGAAGTGAGGGGAGGGGAAGAGGGGTTGGGGGAAAAAGGATCTACCATAGAAATCTATGAACAGAAGATCGCCATTTGGCCCATTATAAGTGTTTGTGTTTTCTAACACAAATTTTATCTTACAATGGGAGTTCTGAGTTCTGATTTGTCAAAGGGATGTGGTGGCGGGGTGGAACTTTTACTGGCATCAATGAAAAACTGTTGCCATCAAAAGAGAATAAACCCAAGACCATTAGTCGAAGGAAGCTTTTTTTTTACTGTATATAGAAAAAGTGAAAAATAAATCCGAGTTTCTATGTATTCCCAGCACCGCCCTCAGTAATGAACAGTATGTAAAAGGGTTAATGTTTCATGCAGATTTGTATTTCTATAGCAACAGTGAATATTTTACTGCGTGCTGGCCTTAATTACTGATTTGTTTTGGTTGTTAATGTTATATTATAGGGTCACTGTGACGCTCCACTTGTAGGCACTTAACCATTAAATCAACACACCTTTAACCTGCTGTAAAACTTTGTCATGCTGGGTAACATCACATCATTTGTTTTGCAAGTGGCCAGGCTGAAATTGCAAAGCAAAAAAATCGTACGGGATTATTTTAAGTATCAAAGAGACATTCAGCAAAAGAGTTCGCATATTGGAATACAGTAGGATGCAAGTCCACTGTGCACGTCAGTGGAGAAGTCCTATAGTCATAACGTCCGGGTAAAAGGCCACGTATGTTGTCCTTCGATTAGTTTGTGGTCTAGGATTCCAGCAGCGTGTGCCATCTACAGACTTGTTGGCTCTTTGAGTCCTTCATCTCCAGCCAGTGGTTCTGTTCCTCATCCCCACTGTTGTTCTGGCCCATCGAGATCCAACCAATCATTTCCTTGCGCTTCATGGTGCGCCTGTTGTATATCGAGATCATTAACGTGACATCAGAGAGCTGGAATAGAGCAACCTGGAAGATGAAAGTCTCCTTGTAAACGGGGTTGGGCTGACCTCGGCGGATGGATGTTTTGCACCTAGACATTTCCTGCCCAGCTGAGTTCAGCAGAGAGAGCTTCGCATATGTGTCTGCAGAGTTGGGGGTGGGGGGAACAAAGAAAAATAAATTCTCAATGTGAACTGCCATTCTACCATCTTAACAGCTGCAAATTCCCCATTGGCTTAGAGGCGCTCTCACCTCCGAGTCTCAGTAGCTTCAAGCCCCCATGTCAGGACTTTTTGAGTCTGATCAAAGATGATAGTCCAATGCCATTGTTGGCAACTGCGTGTGCCGAACACATAAACTCACCCCCAAATTCAACACCTAGTTTAATTATCACAGTTAATAGCCTAGCAGTGAGATGGGAAACTGGATCAATACTGTACAAAGCAAGATTTGCTAATGAGATCGAAGGTAAAATATTCTACACTGCACATTCCCACAATGTGCGTGTCCGGGGCAAGCAATCCTGAAACCAGATACCTCTACAATAATGCGCCAGAACCATATCGCAACGATAATTGAGAGGAATGCTCACACGCTCCCCCCAAAAAAAGTCTACCTGTGAAAAGCTGGTAGAAATTGAGCGGTTAAATGTCTTGAGAAGAAAGCACAGAAGAAGCGTTAATGAAAAATAAAATGACCTTGGTTTCAGAATCAATTCACCTACAATTATGTATAACTAGTGGGTTCTTAAGTACAATATAGGTCCGTGTCCGTGGTAATTTTATTTGCGAGTTTCGTCATCTATTTCTCATCAGGCAAAAATAATGATTTTTATACAAATAAGGTTTGCAATGTGCAGAACGTCCCTTCCGAACAAAATAACTCGGGGTTTCGCAAAAGGAAGCCAACAATGGAAGTCACTTAGTCCGGCTAAAGTCTGCTTAAAGTCATGATTTTACAAACATTTAAAAATTTAAAACAGGATTTTTTTGTGGCTTGCTCCCCCAACTTGGCTTTTGAAGAAGAATGTCTGGTCTTCTGTGCTTTTTGCTAAATTTGGGACTTTAGAAATCGCACAACCAATCTAAAAATTTCTATAAACCACCTATATCGACAAAGCTCCAGTTTGGGCCAATCCAATGGGAATAGAGCATCCTTTAAGTCTTCTGTGGAGGGTTCACAATCTGTATACAAAGGCATATATCACATTCACTGGAAAAGGAAAATTACTTTGCTACAAAGCAGACCCAACATAAAAAACCTGCATACAACCATCAGTTGTCAGATTAGTTAACCTTACACCACGATGAGATAACAAGGATGCGGTTACTCTACTGTCTCCTCAGGGAGTAGTTTTAAGCGATGCAAATACAGTACAAAGACTTTTACTCTCTCGTGCAACATTAAAAATCTTCGGTTGTTGGATTTCATGACAAATGGCCTTGACATAAACCCAAGCCGAGGAACGTACCAAAGTTCACTCTATGTTCATCAGTGCGCTCCTTGAAACTTGTGGTGAGAATGGTTTGTTCTATTTGGGGTTTGTTTTCCCTAACTCCCAATATATAGTCTAGTCTGACAGTCCAGTGCAATGCTGGGGGAGCATTGCCAGAGTCCATGCTTCGGATGAGATACTCAACTGAGCTCCCAATTGCCTGGACATTGTGGAGTCCTGTAGCTCAGTGGTTAGAGCACTCGCCTTAAAAGTGTGTTCAAATCCAGGCAGGTCAGTGAGAAACCTTGAGCAAGTTTCCTTACTCCACACGCCTAATAATAATCCTTCCCCCAAAAAAACACAATAATAGATTTGGTCATTTCAATCCATGCGTTTCAACCACAAATATAGTCAATTCACTTCACAGCATATTCTGTGAAGTGCTTTGAGATGTCTAGAAGACGTGAAAAGCTCTATATCAAACATAAGGATTATTATTTATTATTATTGATCCCATGGCACTAATCAAAAAGATAAGGCATTTTTCTCTTGGCCAATAATCATACATTTTATACCTATTTGTCTAATGTTTCTGTGCATAATCTGACTACCGTGTTCATCTGCAGGATACATGGTCACCACACTTTACAGCAAATCCCTGTGAGGAACTTTGCCATACTTTAATGACATAAGGCTGTTTCAAATGCAAGGATTATTAGCATTGTTATTTGTGTAGACAGACATACCTTTAACAATGTGGTCCATTGGTAACTATACAGTAGAGCTTTGTTCCTTCCCCTGAGACCAAATACAGCCTCGAGAGGCAACAGGATTATTAAAATGATTTATTTTTTTAAGAAGCATTTAGCTGATCCCCCCAACCCTCCCCATCCCTGTCCCCACGCCACTCGCCCCAGGAGTAAGGTGTGGTGGGCGGGCATTCACGTGTTCAAAGATTGTATGTGTTTTGGTAACCAAAGTCCTTCTGTTAGCAAGTGCTTCAACCCTAGACTCCAGTGTCACCACAGGCTCTGAAAATGTAATGCTCTGTTCAGAAAATAATGAATTTAAGCAACGAGACGCATCAAATTACCCACTTCTTAAAGCAAAGATCATGGCTTTCTGTTGTTATGGCAGGATAAAACCATCATGCAGTTTCATATCAAAATTCAGGATCACTTACATCACAGACACGTTGCAACCTTACCTACCTTCTGTTCCCTAAAGACATAGAACCATATTCATTCAGACTCCCCCATCCACCGCCCACCTCTAAAAAAAATACATTGATGCAACTGTTTCAATGTTTGGAATGGAAAAGATGGGAAGAACAAGGCTGTAACACAGCTGAGAGCAGCTCTCAACATAAAACTGCTAGCCTAAAGCTCGCAAAGTAACTACATCTCTGAGATCGCATTACAAAGTGTAACTCACTCCTGCCCAACAATATTTGAAATACCATTTTACCCAGCCCGCCTATCTACTAATCCCAATAATAACAAGAATCCTTGCATTTGAGATTCGAGGCCCCTTGCGTCGGGAGGATGTCTCAAAGCACTTTGCAGGATTTACTGTGGAGTGGAGTGACCACGACTGTATGTTTTTGTGCCGATAATTTGCTCTCAGTAATTTTCAACGCTTGGGAATTATTTTAGCATGGGAGCCAGCAATATGCTGACGGACTATTGAGGTCTTTTATAAAGCGGGTTGGGATTTTTTCCGCCCACCCCTCACCCCCCCCCCCGGACCCGACACCGACCCCCTCAACGACTGGTTTAAAATGATAATGGAACTTGCTTTGCCTCGCCCTCTCCTTTGCTATTTTCAGGTCCCGGTTAAAGACCTTTCTTTTCGACCGCGCTTTGGGTCACCTTTTTCCCCCCTCCCGCCTGGCTCGGCCCCGGGATCCGTCATTGTGAAGGGCTGTGAGACGCCATCTGGCGTGGAGTGAGGGCGCTATATAAATCCAAGTTGTCGTTGTATCCATCCACACCTGCCTATTCAACATCTCAACTGATTCTGCCTTTACCCTCACAAAGCGAGGTAAGGGAGCAGGTGTAGGGAAAGTGCCCAAACTGATCGGAGTAAATTAAATCTAAATTCTTAAGGAATTAATTGGACTTTCTAATTGGACTTTCCTCCAATCGGAGTTCACTCACCAGGCGGTCTGTTCAGAGCTAAGTTTCGGAAGTGACTGCCTTTGATGATTTCAACAGAAAGTCGTCCGGTTGTGGCATTGTACGATAACCCGACCAGCAGCTCTGGAACTCCCCCATGTGTGAGTGACTGTGTGGATGAGGCGCTGTCGCTGTGAGAGACGGCGGACAAGCTCAGTTGTGAGTCTCCGCTCTGCAAGGCAAGAGAGTTTCACCTTTAATCTCGCTCTCTCAATGAGCACAATTTCGATTTTAACCTTTGAAGGAGACAAGACACATCAACATGGTCAATAGGTTCAGGATGTATCATGCACTCTGCAGCCTGCTCGAGTCTAGACCAACGATACAAAGCGGATCAGATCATATTATCTCTCTGTATCACAATACTGCAATGCTTGCATTGTTGAATATCTCCAAGAGGCTTCACAGGTAATCGCAGTGACTGTGTCTATCAATGGGCTCTACTAGTCATTTATTAAGGGTCAGGTATTAACATAACAACAGGCCAATGCTTAGAATCATAGTATATTACAGCACAGAAGGAGGCCATTCGGTTCACCGTGCCTGAACTGGCTATTTGAAAGAGCTGCCCAAGCAGTCCCACTCCCCCGCTCCTTCCCTGTACCCAGGCGAGCGTTCCCTTTCCCAAATGCCTATCCAATTCCAATGCTTGTCCGAGTCCGTCGCAGAGATGACTCTCTCTTGCTTGTACTCACGCTCAAGTTGCTTCGAGGCTCCAAGACCAGGGTCACTTCGACATCGACCTCCTGTCCCAGGTTGTTGAGGCGGAAAAGCTTCTCCCCCATCATCCGCTCCCGGTTCATCTTTTTCACCGCGTACAACCGGAACCGCAGGGCTTGGCTGTGCAGATCCTTGGGCTCCAGCTTATTGAACCTGAACGTCTCGTTGAAGATGGGCATGGGGCCTCGCTGAATGCTGGACTTGGCGCGTTGCTTCTTGCCCGGCAGAAGGACCATGTGGACCTGCCAGAGTTTGGCCCCACTGCGGTCCTTGTCTGGGATGTTTTTCGCCAGCACCACAGTCACCATGAGCTTGTGGCTTGAAGCTTTATAGCTGTAGACCAAGTAGAGGTCTCCGCATTTGGAAATTGGCTCGTGTTGCCTCTGAGGGCTGGCGGGCTTCCCATCGACCTCCTAGCGAAGGTCAAAACGGTCAGGTTAAGTAAGACACAGTTCAAGTATCTCTATGCGCTCAGTGTGAAAATTGTTTCATTAGTTTCATTCGTAATTCATCAGTTTCTCTTCCCCCCACACCACCATAGAATCTACAGAGTTCCTACTCTGGCTGTCAAAAAGCATTTTTTGCTTTTGCTCCCCCGAACATTTATAATAATCCTTGCATTTGATATAGCGCTTTTCACATCTTATCGACGTCTCAAAGCGTTTCACAGAATATACTGTAAAGTGAATTGACTTTACATTTGTGGGCAAAACGTGGCAGCCAATCGCGCACAGCAGCATCCAAACAGTCGTGGATTGAAATGACCAATTTTTAAAAATGATTGTGTTGTTTTTGTTGGAGGGATTATTATTAGGCACAAATCAAGAAATATTCCATCATGGAAATATTTTTTTTCGTCTGACTGTAAAGATGTCCCACCGCGGTTTACAGGGTGAAAGGTACAGTATGGTGAGATGCTCAGCCAAAGATCCCAGTTATAATACAAGGTCTGAACTTACACTTAATTCTACTGTCCTTCTCCCCGCTCCCCTCCCCCACCCACATATTTTGGACCCCAAACTAATCCTGTTCAAACCTACTCTGGTAACAAATTGAAGTCAAAATGAGAACATTTCTACTTTTAAAATTAAAAAAATTGCAAAATCAAATCTGTAGTATCAGATACTCATATAGTATTCAAATATTTCTGCCTCCCCCTCCCTTTCCCAACCCCTTCCCTTCACCGGTCACAAATGCTACTTAATTGACTTCAACTAAGCTGGGGGGGGGGGGGGGGGGAAGTGATTTCAAATCTGTTGGAAATCAAAATATTACAGACAAACAAACTTGAATGTTTTTTGTGCAGAATGTTAAAACTAAGGAATACTGATGCAACAGACCGGACTGGAGCTTATTCTTTAATCGTTGTGAGGAGAGGTAGCTTTTTAGCTTGATTTTTAAACGGATTAAGTCACCTGCTTTGGTGGTGGAGGAAAGAAAAAAAGGGCTTGAGAACAATGCCTCAACTCACTTCCCCTCAAACAAAACTCTCCTCTCTAACTTCAATGTGCTACAGGCAAAGTGATTCCTTGTCTTTTATTTGGCTGATTAGCACAGGATCACGACAGCGTTTGGTATAGAAGAGGAGAAGAATTTGTCCTTTTTTTCTTCTTTCAGCATGGCACCCATTTACAAAGAGCAAGGTTATATCCCTATAAATAGACACATACATGTAATTAGATCACGAGGCTTGAAACCCAACATTTGAATGCCCCCGTCTGCCATTAACTGCATCAAGGCACCGGGGCATGAAGACATTACGATTTTCTAAAAAATCAGTGATCAAATAACGCATAAAATAGGAACAACTAATCTAGTGTATAAGGTTACCCTACCCAACCCACACATTTTACAGCCATTAGATTAAGCTGTACTTTGTCAACCAGTTCACACACAGATTCATTGCCAGTGCTTTTTATTGAAGGGCAGAAAGTCTGGAATATCGTTTGAGGAAATCATCTGAACAGGATTTTGTGGGATGGTTGAGTTGTGGTTGACATTATTCCAATCGCGTCACTCCACTCGTTTTTTTTGTACCATTCTACCACCAGCTCCTGTCCCACTTCTCTCGCTGGGTCAGTGAGACTAACTGAGAATTCAGGGAACACTAGAGCTGTAACGACTGCTGTAGTGTGATTCAGCTTAAGGTTTATATCTCACAGAATCACAGGGTAAATAATAATATAAATCCTTGCATTTGATATAGCACTTTTCACGTCTTCCAGATTTCTCAAAGCGCTTCATTGAATATACTGTAAAGTGAACTGCCTGTATATTTGTGGGCGAAACGCTGTAGCCAATTGCGCACAGCAGTGTCCCACAAACAGTCGTGGACTGAAATAATTTTTTTTTTTTTAGAGATTTGTAATCAGGCGCGTGGAGTGAGGAAACTTGCCCAAGGTTTCACCCTGCGTAGAATTGAACCCAGGTCTCTTTCTTGTAAGACGAGTGCTCTAACCACTGAGCTACAGGAAGGTACATAGAATGCAGCAACAATCCCTCAATCCAGCACCTTGGGACATCCTCTCGACGTGAAAGGCGCCACATAGATGCAGTTTGTTGTTCTGGTCGATGATTATATCTAGATTTGTGCAACTCGTTCTTAACAATAATAATTTTTGAAAACAAATAAAATGCCGAAGTGACTGGCAAAATATAAATGGATTAGAAATCACAGTGGAGCGGTGAGAAGTTTGGTAAAAGAGCCAGAATACATCAAATGACGAAATCTAAACACTATGTGAAATGATGTAAACAGTTTCTTTTTGAGCAAGCAACCAATCTCCTCCATAATATCGACAACAATTAGACAGGAGCAATGTGTTATACATTTCATAGGTATCCAGTTACAACTAAATTAAGAGTAACTCTCATAATCCAATTTTCGATGTCTGTCTAATAGATCGTGCTTTGCTTTTGGTTTGGTCAGCCAGACGCCTGACACATGGGAAACCCACCACCACACTTAAGAACATCTATCCGGTGATGGGTATTATGTATGTTTCGGACAGCCCGGCCGACTCAAACAAAAATGTCACACTGACCTTGCACACATGCAAAAATGCTTCCAACACTGCAGAAATCATTGCTGTATTTGCATCAGGAAACACAATGCAAAAGAAAAGACGGAATTCTGAATAATAATATTTGTATTTGATATAGCGCCTTCGTCTTTGAGATGCCTCACAGCGTTTCACACAACACTCTGCAAACTATATTTTTGGTGTGTGGGTGAAACTTGCCAGCCAATGGCACACAGCAGTGTCTCACAAACAGTTGTGGATTGAGTGACCAAGTTATTATATGGGAGAAAGTTTACAAATCGATGAATATTAAATTAGGATTAACCTATTAATTCTATGTTCAGTTCAGCCTAAATAACGACGGAAAAAGAACAAGTCGAGACATAAAACCTTCAAAGCAACTCAATTAATTACCTCTGGACTCAATATCGATGAACTGTCCGTCTGATCATTCGCTTCATAGACCTGATCGTCAAAGTTGGTCTCTTGAACCAGACTTCCTTCTTCATTGGGCTCTCTGATATCACTGTAGGCCAGACATTCAGCAGCTAAGCGTGGACTGTCATAGTGAACCTCTGCATTGTCAGAGACGAGGCCCAAAGCCGCGGATAACTGATCTTCATCCTGGTAAGTGTCGCCTTGGAAGCTCAGGCCCCGTTCATTCTCCACACCTGAGATTCACGAACGCAAAAGCAGCAATCATTAACCGGAAGCTACTTCAACATTAGAAACCAACGTTCACAGAAACACGGTAGAGGTTAAAAAGAAGTTGAGTAACATGGCTTGAGCAATTCACATTCGGACATTTAGATTAGTATTTATCCTAGTGGGTGATGGGGGGGGGAGGGGGGGTGGTGGGGGGAGAGGAGTCGGTGGGGGGAAAACAAAAAAGCAGAACTCACTCAAAACTCAAAAAGATAGCAGGAGGAAATGACGTGCACAATTGAAATGGGTCATTCGTTCATTAAAAACCATCAGATAATAACATGCGACGATAAAGGTTTCACGCACTAGATTTTAATCTGAGCAGCGGTAAAGAGTTAGGGAAGCCAGCACATAATGGGAAACACATTCAACTTGCCAGCGGCAAAAAGGGGGAACCTGGCACTCAAGGAGATTTGTCCAGTTTTAATGGGCTTTAACTGTAACCTTATTAGAAGCTGTGCAAAGTACCTTCAACATCAGAGGCCTCTGTGCTGTATCCTTCATGATTTGAAGCTAATCGGCTGAATTTGTGCCTGCGCTGAGGGACAGGCAGAGACACTTTCTCGGACACAGTTGAACGGAAACTCTGGGATCGCGACACAGAGATTTCAAATTGTTTGATCACTTCCTCGTCACTGTCGGTGGAGGTGGTCAGCTCACTATCATCCCCGTAACTGTTCACTGGGGAGAGAGAGAGAGTATAGTCCCTTGGCATTTCTCAAGTGAAAAGCACTTTTTTTTCCATTCCCTCTCGCTCAGAGTTAAGTTAGCAGCAGAATCGATTGCGGTCTAAAGAATATTTTTAATGCCGCTCGTGCTCACAGAACTTTGGAACTATCTCCTTCAATCCCTCCGCAGTACCCCCTCCTACCCCTCCATTAGACCACAACTGAAAACGTTCCTCTTCGACCGACCTTTTTGTTACCCCCTCCCTCCCCACGGTTCGGTGTCACTGTGAAGTGCTCCGAGACACCTCTCATCATGTCTTCGAGATGTCGCAAAGCGCTTCACAGAATACACTGTAAAGTGAGTTAACTGTATATTTTGTGGGCGAAATGTGGCAGCCAAATGCACACAGCTGCGTCCCCACAAACAGTCCAGCATTGAGTGACCACATTTTTAACTAAACAAAGTTTTTTCAAAGGATAATTACTCCTTGGAAAAGCGAAAAGCAATTGACTCGTAACTCAGTTCCTACTTACTGCTGGGTAAACAGAGGCGCTCGGAGTAAGGAAACTCGCCCAATGTTCAGGAATCGAACCCAGGTCTTCTTCCGTGCGAGGCGTGTGTTTTAACCTCAAAGCTACAGGTCTCAGATTTTGCTCGTGAAGAACCCTTTTCGCTATTTGCATTTCGCTCTGAGGGTCCTTTGTACGCCAATTGTTTATAAATAGAATCTTTTGTCGCCTCAATACAATGAAAGATCCATGAGTAAGTGAGGATCAAAACTACTCCTTTTTTATAATATACAAAAAAAGCAATGGGATTGTTGCCTTGTGGAATCAACTACATCAGCTGTGAAAGGGAGCGAAACCAGCTCTGCTAACTTATTGGCCAAGCTCACTGCTGCTCTCTGTTTTACAGAGAATCTAAAACACCCGATAATGTTTTGGAAATCTGCATTTTTCTGAAAAGGGCAAACCACATGTTTGTAATAGCAGATTTTCGCCTTCCATTGATCTTCTCGGTAGCACCAGATTTCTGCTCATCTTAACTCAAAATAGACTGCCCATAGTTCATCCCTGCCTTGCAATCCCACTAAAGGAATCCATAATAGCACATCTCTCCCCACGGGATAAGTCTCGTGCCGACCAGCTATTGCCTTACGTCAATTTGCGACTAATTTAAACGCTAATCGAAAGACCAATATCAAACAATCAGACCTTGAAACCCTCATTCTCTCAAAAGGAATTACTGGCCAATAAGGATAGGGCGTCAATTCCGTTCACCAAAATGGTTCCCAACACCTTTCTGCCCCGTTGGCACCAGGATCCGTCAATGGTGGTGAAGTGAGCTGGGCATGTGGAGTCGAGAGAAACAGGGCAGAAAATCGGAGAGGAACAGACCTAATTTTACCAGCTTCGTGGCTAGACACATCAAGTTGCCGTTTGTTTGTCCGTGGAATGCCGTGATTCGACCGTACTGCGACAAGTCAACATATATTTTTAAAAATCCCCCACTCACCTTCCCCTCCATTCCAAACAAAAATAAAGGTTAACTTTACAGATTGTTTATGGGTGAATCACCTATATCTCTGTTGAACCATCAGCGAGCATCCCTGAGGCGTGCTCCTGTTCGGCAGTAACAGAATCCCAGGCTTCAGTGAACATATAAACCGCTTGAACCCTGCTCTTGTGAGTTTTTTTGCATTATCTGAAAACCTCTCCCGTCTTGTAACCCACTCCTCATCTATCCATTATTCGATAAATAATACGCTATTGTTCCCACCTCATTAACGTCTACCTGTGAGATACTCGAGACAGATTCACAAGATAGTAAGACTGCGAGAATGACTGGTCTTCTCGTTGCCATGGTGACACCTGAATAGAGATTATCATTATCCTTTATTATGTATTGTTTCTCTGACAGGCGAGGTGGCACTTCAAGGCTTATATATATTGTATTGTTCAGATGCTTTACATGCATTTGAAGTAGATAGATGATTTCCACTAAAAGATTTGTTTTTAATCCTTAAAATCCACATTCCAATTGAAATGAAAAGGGAATAATGAAGGGTAGCGGAGTTTTAGTTGCTCATTTTTTGCCCCCCCCAAAAAAGTTTTTACGTCTCCAGGGATTCTAAAGAGAAATTCCGAATGCAATATTCCTCAATATTTAGTTTCCCCGCTATCAAGGACACATGCTGAAATGAGCAAATACTATTTTGCGTTCTAAAGAAAATCCCACAAGATTAATGTTTACCCTAGTATTTATACTCACAAGACCCAACATTTCACTTCATCTTAACCTGCGAGACCATTTATGCCTCAAAATATAACACGGTGCAGATATGTGGTATATTATTCAATGTGGTCTTAACTTGGAGGCCAGTTTCGTTTGAAGAGGTCCACCCTCCCCGTCCCCTACCCCAGCTCGGGTCTGAAACAAATGCCTGTCCAGTGCCTTGGGATGTCCTCCTGACGTGAAAGGGAGCCACACAAGTGTAATTTTGCTGTTGAATACTGGTTTCCAAATTTAGACTGAATTCCACAATTCTGTGCAAACTAGGCGAAAGCATCTAGGCTGTGACTAAGTGGAATTTGCGGCTTTCGAGGTCTTTAGGACAACGCGAGATTGAATAAAAACCCGGTTGCTGAACAGTGGTCCCTGGTTTGGCAAATGAAATGTAAAGGCACAATCCTAAAGGTTGGCAAACAGCCATTTTGTGGCCGGAGTTTGGCTTTTGCCAACTTCTGTAGAGTCTGTAAAAGTGTGTGTGGAGCAAAACCAAACGTCCAAAAAACACGTCAAAAGGATTTTCATTGTACCACAAGACTGCCACATTCTCAACCTTTGCAATAGCAATCTTTTCCCTTACTATTCTCCCACTTAACCACAACCACAACCACAACAACAACAACAACAACAGGCAGCATATATACATGGTGCCCCTCACATGGTGTAGGAGAGCTTAACACAATTCCTCAATTTGGTTCGCAAACCAGAATCGCTGATGGCTTGGTAATTTCTTGTTCGCAAAAATGCTACACCGTTTCAAACCCTATGGCAAACCTATCACATACTGACATATTTTGACACACTATTTTGACATACTCCCAAGTATCCTGTGTTTGGACTTACACCACAGCAGCAGATGAGATTCGCAGCCTAAGAGAATGGACACCTACCTAAAAGCAAACACAGTAAAACAATAGTATAATAATAATATTACTTGATTTTGATATAGCGCTTTTCACGTCTTCTAAACGTCTCAAAGTGCTTCACCGATTACACTGTAAATTGAATTGACTGTATATTTGTGGGCGAAACGCAGCCAATTGCGCACAGCAGTGTCCCACAAAAAGTCGTGGATAAAATGACCAATTTTATTATTGTGTTTTTTTGAAGGGATTATTATAAGACGTGTGGAGTAAAGAAACTTGCCCAAGGTTTCACCCTGACCTGCCTGGATTCGAACACAGGTCTCACACTTGTAAGTGAGTGCTCTAACCACTGAGCTACAGTGTACCTAGAGTGCTTTTGAATAGAAGTGGGAGTGATGGGACTGATATAAGTTGTCAAGAATCTGATCATTATATCTGATATTGGTACTGTACATGATTTCTTGAGGCACTGAATTTTCTTTTGGAGCTTGCTCTGCTTGAATGTGTTTCCCATCAGAACTTGTTTTAATATAAAACTTTAATAAAAAGTGCAATTAAACCACAATGCATTTTAAAAAAAGTAGACATAAAAGTAAGAACAAGCAGCAAGACAGACTCACACACAAGCGCACGCATAAAAAGGTGCGGATTAACTCAACAGCATTAAGATTAAGTAAAACTGACAATGGCTTAAGGATATATATTCGACAGCATGAAAGCAAGATTTGCTACAAATCTCCAACTTGATGTTTAAAGTGTGTAAAAAAAATAAGAAAGGCCTTTTCCTTCCTTTGTGATTAAAACAAAGCACGATTATTTTTCAACCCAATCAAAAAGGATTTTGTGCACCTACAATGCTGTTTCAAAGCTCAGCTGCATCCAAATTAGAATTGCATTTTATTTATGTATTTTGTTGGTCAGTCGGATGTCTGACACATGTGGAAACCCATCACCTTGTTTAAGAGTATCCAAATCAAGCTGAGAACTCCATACACCGCACCAACATGAAAATTCCAGAGTTAGATTATTGGAATGGCATACTCTTTCTCCCTGCAGGGACGCATCCTGTTTGCCTAATTCCGGAAAGTATTAGGCGCTGATTGGCAAGAGCCAAGGCTTGGGGGAGATCAGATCGTGCGTTGGGGGTAACTGCTAGAGTCTAACCCACTAAAACCACATAGCTTTAATCTGCGTTAAAGAAACAGATCAGGCAGTAATCCTTCAGGGGTTGGTTACTCTCGGTTTTACTGGATATCTATGCAAAGTAAGCAAGGTCCCGCGAAAGTAAATTGTACCCCGATCGCACTGGGGAGACAAGTGGAGGACGGAGGATGTTAAGTAACTGTTGCGGACTTTTATTAACAGGAAGGCTCATTACAACCAACTTTTGTCATCAACAAAAACCTGCCATCCAAAGGATATACAATCTTTTTCCCGTCATTTAACCAAAAGAAAAGCAAGCGCTGCATTTTCTGGCTGTTAAACCGGTCTCCAAACTAAAATATTCAAAGATATTTCGGACACAGGACGGGAATCATCGTAAGAGTCCGTTAGCTTCCATCTCACCTACTCTCCAATAACAACAACACTACAGCAAAATTACACTTGTATAGCGCCTTTCACATCAGGAGGATGTCCCAAGGTGCTGGACAGACACTGTGTCAGACCCAGGCTGGAGATGGGAGGGGATTAGGAGTTGTCAATTTGAATATTTTATGATACACTTTAAGCAAATTTGTAAAGTACAGTAAAAGCTTATAATCCATAAACCATGTCAAGCATTCAGTCAAAAATAAAGTTTCAAAGGTACGCAAGGACTGACAGAGACAGAGTGAGAGAGAGAGAGAGAGAGAGAGAGAGGGGGGGGATGGACTGAACCAATTAAAATAGAAGCAGCGAAGGCAGAGGAAATGAAATCAATGCATCTGTCTGTGGAATCTGTTATAGGAGGAGTTCCTGGTTGGCTTACCTGCCTGAGTGTTCTCTTCGGGTCCAATCTCATCGTAAAGCGGTTCTTGCACCGAGCTGACATTGGTGCGACCGGGGCCAGTCTGATCACTTGGTCCTTTCATCTCCACAGGAACCCGAATCAAATCGTTCAGAGACGGGTCATGGTCAGGATCATTCTCCACACCTGATCTGTCCCCCGGAGCGGTCTTCCTCTCCATCGGTGTGGCGAGACCTGGGCTTGTGTGGAATGAAGTGGTTCCTTGTCCAGAGTCTCCATCAAGCCCGCTGTTCATGACTTTCTGATTCGAGCGAGTCCTGACGCCTCGAATTCCATCTTCTTCAGCCTTCAACCCCATCCCAACATTCTCGTAACGTGGTTCAGACGTATCTTCGCGAACGTCTCTGTGATTTGCGCCCGTAAAATCATCACCGTAATCATCATCATCAGCAACGTTTAAAGCTGGATCCAAGTCCGAATCGAAATCCGAGTCCAATTCTTCATCTGGGTTCTCAGGCTTTGATTTTGCCGATGAACTTGGAACTGCAGGCTCCGACGTTTGGGCGGACGGACCTTGGCGGAGGCCGGGGAACGATTTGGAAACGGAGCTGGTGGCTTGTTGGATCGATTTGGATGTCTGAGCTACCCAGGAGGAAAGGGACTGAAAAAGCGGGCTGTCTTTTGGGACTCCTTCAGAAGACATGACTTAATGGAAATCACCGAGGCTTGATGGCCAAACGGTCCGGATGTTTAATTTGTCAACATGCCACAGTTAGTTTGGTGGGAGCTATGAAATGAGGATCACAAGCTATTAAAATCTGCAACATCTGACAAAGGGGTGAGTAGGAAAAGCCACCATCACGCTGCAAAGTGGAGGAGGAAGAGGTGATGCAGAGAACAAAGCAAGCCGAGGAAAGATAAGGGAAGCCAATCCACATCGCACCACTCCTCGCTCGCTCGTTGTCAGACCCAGGCTAACTGCATCCAATGAAATGACTTAATGCCTGATTTGGAAAGCAATTCAGCTTCATTAGCCCGAGAGGACGCTTTCCTAAGGCGTCACTTTCATGGGTTAAAGACTGACGGAGCTGTGCTTCCTAATGCCACTTGGGAAAAACAGTCTGAATACCCTTACTCCAATCAGCATCTAATAGTTTCTAAGGAAAGTGTATGAATGTATGGGTACTGTATAACATCCAGGCTCTTTGAGATGTTCCACTGTCCGCATGAGATTGTGCTAGACCAAATAGTACCTTAATCCATTTAATCAGCAGTCCGGAAATTCAATTTACCCATGAAATGTCAGTGTTTTGCAAAGGCTGTCTGTCCTGCTGTGGTAGAAAGTGTAGCTATTGCAAGCTCCAAATAGAAAATTCAGCTTTCTAGCATCAAAAGCACACACTCTCTGGCAGAGCACGGTGCAGAGAAGGAATTATGGAATCAACCAATTACTCATTTGCCAAATGGATGGCAGCAAAGTCAATGCAAACCTGAATAGATTATATTTGAGGTGGAGGTGGTTTGGGGGAGGGTGGGTGGTAGGTAGAACAAAGAAAGATATAAAGGGTGATTCCACAACTAACATTTCCAGAATTAGAACAACACTGTTGTAAAGCACTTCAAGGACAGAACTATCTTTTTTTTAACCAACAACAACCACAAAATTACATCTATAGAGTGCATTTCACGTCGGCAGAACAAATTCTCATGTTGAGAAAAATCCTCAGTGTTGTCGTAATGAGATTTCCCTCATATTAAAGTCTGAGTAGCTAATTTTCCCGACAGGGTTGAAGATTCTCTCTTTTACTCAGAGAAACTTAGATAAGCCACACACTTCCCATTTATTTCAGAGATACAAGAGAGGAACGCAACTCAATTAAGACAAGATAACATTTTTTCCCCCAAAAAAATTTGTATGGACGAAAATAAAAACTCAGAAATAGAACTTAACCCTGATGTGTACTGAGTTAGCCCTGGATGCCACTTATTTGAAGGAACATTTCTGGGGCATGCAAGTAAAACTCTCGCTGGCTTTGCCTCTTCCTAACAGCAGAATAACCTTATACAACGGTGCAATTGTTAATTAACACTCCAGTCGTGTCACCAACATCACTGAGCAGCAGAGCAGAGAGAAAGAATAAAGCTTTGCTCAAGGTCTTTGAATTTGCAACATTGCGAGCGGTTCTATAGGACATGATCCTTTCATTCATGACAATTGCATCAGCCAATTTAAAGCAACTTTCTGCCTCACAGCCAAGCACAACTTACAGGCACTGAATCCAAATCCCAGTGAGCATTGTTTGAAAGAAAAAACACTGGCATCCATTGAAATCCTTCGACAAAAGTCCCGCGATATCACTTGGGAAAAAAAAACTTTTTCCAGATTGTCATACGGAATTAGACACTGAGTTAAAACTAGTTCTTCTTAATGATATATAGCACAAGGGCGGCAAGACTAAACTAAATACTGGCACCTACTATTCATTCAGTTGCTCCCTGCCCGTTTATGTAGTGGTTTGTAGGGTTGAGAACTCGACCACACCAACACATCTCATTTGCGAGTCAAAACAGCTTGGTCAGCCATCCATACTACTTTGGATATCTCAATGCCACTAACCTCCTCCCCTTCCACCCCCCCGAAACACACGCACTCCCTCGAGAGGATACTTTTGGACGTGTTATTTATTCAATCAGCTTCGAGGTATGAAAGACTGAACGCATCCGACCGGATTCAAAGCCAGACTTTCCAGTCCCACGTTTACTGCTCAATTGGCTGAGCTGCCAAGAGATACAAAAAGAAATAGAGGCGACAGCAACAGAACCCGCACAGAGATCCTCAGCCAACTGGAAATCAACTTGTTTTAACGTTTCATTGACATTTTTAGAAAGCTGCAGAAAGAGAAGGTAAATTACACATTTCCTTCAACCAGAGAACAAACAACCTACGGAAGACACTGGCCTGAACGCCGAATTGCGGACTCTAAAGCACACAGATTTTCGCAGCGAGCGCGGCGCGGAACTTACCAAGGCCCTCGTGGACTCTTTTATCTCTTGTACGCTTCTTAATACGTTTGCGCTCGAGACACGGCAGCCCGCCGATCTTTTCGAAGCACAGTTTTTTGTTGATGAAGAGGAAGAGGACGGCCAGCAAGACGATGAAGACTCCGACCGCTGAGAGGAAACCTATGGCCTCCTGCGTGACTATGAGAGAACAACAAACCAAAAACAGAGAAATGAGTTAGAAACAAAAGCACATCTTTTCTGCTCACCCTTCTAGTCCTTTGCATACCATTCACTTCCTTCCTTCCTCTCTACTACATCACACTCTGGCCAAACACACTTCGCACACTCATGATTGTTCTCAAGCCAATGACACCAAATCTTCTTTGGCTTCTACTTTGGAGGTGGGTGTGAAGCAGTGAATCGCAGTGACTTGGCTGCTGATGTTTTCTTGGCTTCTTCCCCCAATGGCATAGACAGCATCCAAGGACAACAGCTCATGTGCTCGCTGTCCGTGGCAAACAAAACAGCATGGGCACTAGTGTCACAACAAGTGTTTTTGATTTGAGATATCCTAGAGAACATGGTCATGCTGTAAACTGATCACACCTGAACTACAGCACACAGTTTTGTCACAACACAGAGGGACTGGCCAACGTTAACAGAGACAATCTATTAACAACAACAAAATGACACTTGTATAGTGCCTTTCACATCAGGAGGACGTCCCAAGGCACTGGACAGTCACTGCTTCAGACCCGAGCTGAGGACAGGTGGGGGAGGGAAGTGGGGGGGATTAGGAGTTACCGATGGGTCCATCGAAGAGGAGGAGAGTTCAGGCAAATAGGGGATTTAAGAACAAATAGATAAGCTAAGGCCCTTCAACCTGGAACAGTAATATTCCAGAAGAAACTTTATATATTTATATAAAGTTCCTTCTGGAATATATATATAAAGAAATAAACTTACTTAATGGGATACAAAATAAATCCAGAACATTATATGTCAACACAGCGGGACATTAGATGTCAACAAGATGGCATGAATTCAGGAAATTTAGGACAGACACCAGGAAGTATTTCTTCACACGCAAAGTGATTGACAGTAACGGGATACCAGGAAGGATAATTAAAGGTAACACTTGGCTCAATTAAGAAAACGCTCAATAGTTAGGAGGGACAGTAGGTTGTTTGGGAATCAAATGTGTAGAAGGCCCTTCTTCATCCAAACCTGTGCCGTGGGCTATAAGCTAATGTTAAACTGAGTTTAATTGCCTGTAGCTCACAGCTGTCAGAGAGACAGCTTCTCCTGTCAGCCCTGGTGGAATGTAAAAGGACAGTACTTTTTGAAACATCCACTGTTGTGTAGGTGCAATTACCGAATAGGATTCGGAAATCAAACCTTCCCATTGCTTTCAGGTGACGTATTATCCTCTTCAGGCTGCGCTGAGTCACTCAGAAAGCAGACAGGATAATTAAATCCTGACCAGTCATACTCGGAATCAGGCTGGAGGTGCTGCGTTTGAGGAAATGTGAGTTGCATTGTCTACCAGCACAACTACCAATGGGATAAGGAACAGCTCATGTTATTGCGGTACGACTGGCCTCCCCTCCCCTCGTCCTCTCCCACCAGTCATTTTTTCAATGCTTAAAATGTACGTCAGTCCAACAACATATTACCCTTTAATAAAAAAAGAAACTATTGTAGACCGACACTGCAGTGTTTGGCAGGCAATAAAGAGGGGCTCTGGCTGTGAATTGCAAGGCCTCACAGCGGATACGCTTCAGATCGTAACATCTATTGAGAATCGCTCCCAGCAAGGATTGTTTACCAACAGCAATGGACATCACTGGAGTGGGGTGGGGGTGGGAAAAACACACGATTTGTTTGTGCATATGTAAGACATATGTTTGTGTCTTACATATACTGTATATCCTTCCGCCCACTCCTTCCCCCATTCCCTGCGCCGTCAAAAAAAAATACTACCCAACTCTCTCTCGCTCTCTTGAATCTTCCTACTCTCTCTGATTTTAATGATGTAACTTATCTGGGTCTGAGCCCCTGTGGAATCTCTGTTGCCGGCTCCTGTTCAAACGAACCGTGGCTCAATTTTAATAGCTGCACTTTGCTCATAGGAAAAACAAGTTTATACCAACCACAGCCCAGAGTATTGCGTTCCATCAAACACTTCCCCCTCCCAGCTCCACTGTTGGGAGTTAAATGGTTTTGGAAAACGGAATGAATCGCTGCCAAGGCCAATCAACTGTTACGAGCCGAGTGAGAAATACCTCAAAAGGTCTGTAGGTTCTTTTAATGTGTAGTATTTTAGCAACAATAATTTTAAAAAACGCGGCTCGAAGGAATGCAGATCGAAAAGTACGCAGATTAGATTCTTACTGCTTAAGCAACAGTCCAGTACATTAGAGCGTTAGCACAATAGTACATCTCAGCTCCTTGGGATGTCTTCCAGACGTGAAAGGCGCTCTATAAATGTAATTTTATTGTTGTTGATTATGTTTTGCATCACTGCCTGGCTACCTGCATCTGAACCGACACTGCAAAACCTGCCCGCACTAGTCCTTTATTCGAACATTATTCTGCGCCTCAAAATGGTAAAACAATGGCTGAGTGGCTAAAGGCACCATCCAGAATGGTCCACATGCCTGTACCCCAGTTCAATTAAATCCGTGACCACATCACTCCCACCCTTGCCCGGCTCCATTGGCTCCCCATCCCACAGAGGACCCAATTCAAGATCCTCGTCCTCACTTTCAAGGCCATTCATGGCCTTGCCCCTTCCTATCTCTCCTATCTGCAGATGCCCTATCAACCTGCCCGCCCCCTCCATTCAGTGGGCTCCCGTCTGCTCAATGTCTCCCGCCCTACCATCAGTGGCGGTGCTTTCAGCCTCTCTGACCTCACACTCTGGAACTCCATCCAACAGTCCCTTCACCTCGTTTCCTCCCTCGCCTCCTTCAAGGCCAGTCTCAAGACCCTCCTTTTCGATCGTACCTTCTGCCGCCCTCCCACCTCTCTCCCTCCCTCCCTCCCCTCCCCCCCTACCCTGCCCCTTCCCCGTCCCGACCCGATTGTTCAGCGCCTTGGCACATCCTCCCAACAGCGCCCCCGACGTGAAAGGCGCTCTATAAATGTAATTTGGGGTCAGGGATGGGAAAATCAGCCAGGGATCCCACTTCTTGTCTCCGTCTGGTGAGCTGTACTGGAAGGTGTGTGAGTGTGTGTGTGTGTGCGTGTTGGGTGGGAACAGTACAGGAATCAGCTGCTATTTCTCGCCCACCCACACACAGTCAGAGCGTCTGCCAGCACCACACTGTCAAGACTCACACATGAAAAATTACTACAGTACTTGGAGAGCATCCAGCGTCCTTTGAACTACACCACAGACACACAGATACACACACACACACACATACCAACACACACCAACGCACACACATACACACACAGACAAGCACATATACGCAGACACAGGCGCACATAAAAGACTGAGAAATTCAGAAAGTCAAATGTAGTAAACTCCTGATACAGTACCTTCGGACGAGTAAACAAATGGAAAACAAAAAAAAACAACCAATTCTGAGTTCACCACTGAATTTCATGCAAAACGCACAAAATTATTATCTGCATTTCAGTACCCAGCAAAACCGATTAACCTCAAAATAACTTGCTGGGGGAGGAGGGTGGGGTCAGAGGGGGGTGGAAATCAGTTGCCGCAAGCCATCTCTCATCAATAAGACAAGTGTGGGGAAGAAAATCGTCTTTCTCAATGTTGGTTTGCATTCTACACTTTCCGAAACAAAACAGTAACGTCAGCAGAGTCAGGTTATAGCACTGCCAGCTTTCAACATCGCCTGGCTCAGGTTACAAAATGCTTTAAGGTGTCTCATAGGCCAACCGGCTTTGAAAACATCCCTCTAAGTTCCTCTCAAGTTCCATGATTTACAGGCCAATTTGTTTCCCATACATCAGTGACACTTGTTAAACTTAAAACATTTACGCAAGAGAATCTGGCATTTACCTTTTCACTACTGTACTTGCTGCTTTCTGAAACGCTCCCCTTTTCCCTAAAGAGAGAGATTTCTGCATATACTGGATACATCTCAGTGGACTTCCTGGAACTGTAGGTGTGGTGCAAATTCATTGTGAACTTCAATAAGTCACGGAACTGGAAGAATGTTTGTACAATGTTCGAGGTTACAAATGCCACAACTATTTAACGTGGAACAGGTGAAGCCAAACAGGTAAAACTGAACAAGTGAAACAATCACCATTTCGGTATTAATATAGCAGATCAGATCTCAGATCATAATAATCAACAACATACAATTGTCTGATGCTTTACACTTCGTAGAGAATGTCCCAAGGCTCTGGACAGTCAGGGATTTGCACTCACGCTGGTGGGTTGCAAAAAATATATACTTCTAAAAGTTTCATTGAATAAATTACTCTTTGGATAAAGAAATACTTCCTGGCGTCTGCTCTGAAATTGACCTTTGGCTGAGCCGGTGACCTCTGGTTGTGTTGTCTCATTGCACCCGATAGCACTGGATTGGTTTCTGAACCAGTACTGCTGGAAATGTCCTCTTGAATCAAGAGAAATATGATATAATATATACAATACAAAACACAAGCCGTTCCAATGCCATTGTTTAAAGGGAGACCAATTAATCAAAGTCAGTGAATCGGGAGCATTGGCGGGCAATCACATTTGGAAGATCTTATCTTAAGTGTGCCAGATACACAACAAGCCTCTGACAACAATCCCTGAAATACAGAGAAGCCATAAATATAGTGATGGAAGTGGCTGCCAAGGAAGCTCTCCACAGTGAGTGACAGAACTGTTAATTCCAGCAGTACAGTAAAACCAAACTCACACTGTGAGTTGCTTTAATGCTTTAGCTGCTGCTAACATGTGTCTGGGCATGGGTGAAAGGAAAAGTGAGGAACTCCAGATAAACTCGAAGCAAAGCTACAACAGCTGATGTAAAGATCTAGATCTATGTGGATAAGACTGGGCGGGTAGCAGTAGATTAGAAGCTGTAGTCAAATCAAAGGGTATGGAGTTATAATTTGCAACAATGAGGCTCAACTTCCTGATGCAAATCCAAAGATTTACTTACTGTCTGTCATCATTCACATCTCTTTTCACACTACATTGTTGGTTTGATTTAGTCACTGTCATTGTGGGCGGGGTGGGGTGGAAGGAGGATGGGAGAAAAACAATCGATTCAGTAGCTTGCAAAACATTACGGTGGCTTCAGATCGATAATTAGAAGGACATTCACCTGATTCCAACTGGACCCTTCAGCATGGAAATAGATCACTTGGCCCAACAATCCCTCCAAAAAAAAACCAGAATAATAAAATTGGTCATTTCAATCCACGACTGTTTGTGGGCACACCGCTGTGCGTCATTGGCTGCTGTGTTTCACCCACAAATATACAGTCAATTCACTTTACGGTATATTCTGTGAAATGCTTTGAAACGTCTAGAAGATGTGAAAAAGCGCAATATCAAATGCAAGGATTATTATTATTTTATTATAACAGGCCATGCTAGTGTTTAGACCCCACCTTTCCCAATCCCTTCTCTCATACCCTTCTGTTCCCTTCTCACTCATGTACCCCATCATGATGGGACACTAGAGAGGGCCTAGAGATTTCCCTAATATCCTTCGCAATCATGTGAATTATCCAATGAATAAGTGGCTCTTCTCAATGGAAAGTCTCGAACGCAACACACCTGACCTGACCCCACTGACTGGCATCAATATTTACTCACACCCATCGTTAACCAGACTGCAATCTATCATCATTGGATTATCCTCATGACATACATCTCCAGTGAGATACAATGAACAACAGGTATTCTTTTCCCTATTAAGAGCATCCTACATTATGGCGTTGGAGGAGGGAGTGCTTCACACTGACCACCTTTTCTCAGATGACCCCCACACCGCCTCTCCCCCCACCGCCCACCACACACAACCGATCCATTATCTCAGTGCTGTTGCCCATTCATTTTGCGCTCCACTAATGGGGTTGGGTCAAATCCCAAGTCAAAAGCCAAGTAGTTCAAAAGCAGAGGAAGGACAGCTCACATCAGCCCTGGGACGTTGATCCTCCTGTCACTGAAGGGTTGTGTTGAGCAGTTCCTTTCATTTACAGTCTATTACTGACTGACACACTGTGCCTTTTGTTTTCAGTAAATATCAACTTACCATTTTTAGTTTTTTTTTGTACACATCGAGGAGGGACCTTTACCCTTTTACAGATCAAAGAACATTGTACCCGAGGACTGCAGAGCGCACAAAGCTTATGGGGCTGAAAGAGATTGATGGCATCTGTAGCCTTGAAGGACATTTTGGTGGCGAGCGAGATAGAGAGACAAAAGCAGAATTAATTGGTCAAATGTCAACAGGCCCATCTGTAGGATTTCAAGTAGCTTATGAATCTGCCAGTGAACTTGAAGAGATTGACAGGATGGTCAAAAAGCTGTGGGTTCATAGTCCCATATCAGGACAGGGCCCCAGACCAGCCCAATACTTTGTCATTACATTGAGGGAGTGTTATATTAATAACAATAATTAATATTATTATTAATAATATATTATTAGGTGCCATATTTCGTATTTGGGTGGGCCGTAAACATCCCACAACATTCATCAAAAAGAAAAGATTTACTTCCAATCGTCTGGACAACAATAATCATATTTCCAACAGCAAATTTCAAGTCCGGAGGATGCTTCAAAACTCTTGACAGAATTTACAGTGGAGCAAGTTATATAAACCAAGTTATGTTTTATTTGTATTAAATCTGTGTAAAAAAAAAGACAAATTACGTGGATTCGGGTAACCTCAGGATTAACAGCCCCCGAGACAGGAAAGTATAGAGTGAAAGAGAGCCGAACAGGGAAATGCTAAAGAATTGGGACAATTTCTCTCCATGGAAAATGGTCCAAATCTTTGCCATTTGGAAGAACACAAGGGACAATTTGATCCAACTTAGTTTTAATGTCTGTGACTTCTCTCATTCACACAGAAACATTGCACAGGGCTCCGTCCATCTGGAAAAAAAAGATCTCAAGGCATTAGAGAGCCCCTTCTGTTACTGGATTAAAACATGTTCCTTTCCCTCATTGACTCCAAGAGTGGATTAAGTTACTACCACAACATTACTGCTGGGAAAGTCTGGCTGGACAAATTCAATCCATACTAAATCTACTGGAACGGCCTTGGCTGTGCTTTTGGTGGCAAGGAATTACAGAGTTTCCTCAGCCAATAATGCTCAGCTGTTTGGCAGTGCATACATCAAACATTTCCATGTAACTTTACAACTTTTCTTGTGGGTAGTTTTATTTTTAACAGACGCGGGCTGGCTTAAGAGGGTTGATATCTGGTCCACTTGAAACTCCTTCCATTTGGAACTGCTGTCAAACCAGAGGCTTCCTCCCTAGCTGTGTTATGAACCCTCAAACCATATGGAACAGGTCTGTGAGCACTCTGTGCTGTAACGCTCTCTCTCTCCCACCAATGGTATTATTTAATTGTGAGGAATCCTACAGCAAAATAGTATTCATTATACAGTAGTACACACAGCGACACAAATCTAGAAAATCTTCCTTTCTTTATACTGCAGACAGTACTTTTATTACGAACCACTTGGAATTCCAGGTATTCAAACCAGATTCCAGTCAGGCCTACAGGAACCGGATACCACTCAAGCTTTTCCCACAAAATACTGGTATAGTCAATGCACTTTCCAATATTTCCTATGAGATGTCTCAGTGATGGAAAAAGGCACTGTATCAAATGTAACGATTATTCTTCCTATTATAAGTGAACTTATCCACAGAAGTAAGGTTCCTGCACTTACCGCATTAAGGATCCTTACTTGGCTCTGACTGCTGAATCTTTGGGATAAAGGAATGAAATGCCACAGGTGATGTGACGATTGTCCCAAGCATTCTATCGTCCCGAGAGTTTACCGATGGTGGCAGGGAAGGGGTTGGAAGTCATGCAGAAGTGGGTGGGTGGGTGGGTAGCAGAAGGTAGACGGGGTGATGGGGCATGAAGGAATTTACAGGAGGGAGAGGTCATTGAAATCAATCCACTGAGAGACAGTACAACTTGCTGAGGACTGAGATAATGGGCGTGCAGTGTTTGGAGTGGGTGATGATGTGGGCAGTGATTTTTATCAAGCATCAAGAGAGCAATTATGACTTTTGTATGAGAAGCTGCCAGTCGCACATTATGTCGTCTCCTGTGTTGGACATCAGAGGAACCAGACCCAACTCCTAACCATTCACTCCCACTTCTTTGTGATATTTCATAGCGCGGCGGCTCAGAAAATTTCAATCATTAAACATGAATCATAATTGACTTGGTGTGGATGGATCACCGAGCAGATTACCAATGATGACTGAATTGTTTGAGACAACATTTTCAGGACACCAGAGAGCTAAACATTACAGTCCTTTCAATAAGGATGGACAAGACCACTGCAGAATGAACCTGCAAATTATTTTCCCCCCTCGTCGCTGTGTTTCACAGGAATAGGACTTTTTGGCATCTGTAACAAGAAGATTTTCGAGTTTTCCTTGCAGCCTGGCCTTGGAATTGATAGCGTTAAGTCACTTAGCAACCGAGTTCTCAAGGAAACTACACACAAAAAAACGTAACAACCAGCTTAGACTGAGGGTGTGGGGGGAAATGACCTTGGCGGAATGAAAGCGATTGGAGTGGTGGTTAATGGGTGTTTCTCAAAATGGAAGGAGGCGTGTTGCGGTGTCCCCCAGGGTATTGGGACCACTGCTCTTTCTAATATATATTAATGATCTGGACTTGGGCATAGAGAGCACTATTTCCAAGTTTGCAGATGATACAAAGTTAGGTAGGGTAGTAAACAGTGAGGAGGACTGTAACCAACTGCAAGCAGACATGGACAGATTGGTGGAAAGGGCTGACATGTGGCACATGGATTTTAATGTGGATAAGTGTGAGGTGATACACTTAGGTAGGAAAAATGATAGGAGGCAATATAGACTTGGTAGCTCAATCTTAAGTGGGGGTGAACGTATAGAGAGATCTGGGTGTTCAAGTAAGCGAATCATTAAAGGTAGCAGGGCAAGTAGATAAGGCAGTAAAAAAGGCATTTGGTGTACTGAGCCTTATTAGTAGGGGCATAGAGTATAAGAGTAGGGAGGTTATGGTTAATCTATACAAAACACTGGTTAGGCCTCAACTGGAGTATTGCGTCCAGTTCTGGGCACCTTACTTCAGGAAGGACATTAAGGCACTGGAAAAGGTGCAGAGGAGATTCATGAGAATGATACCAGGAATGGGGAACTTTAGCTATGAGGACAGACTGGAGAAGTTAGGACTTTTCCCATTAGAGCAGAGAAGGTTACGCGGGGACCTGATAGAGGTCTTCAAGATTATGAAAGGTTTCGACTCAGGCTAGATTGGGAAAAGCTGTTTCCGCTGGTAGGTGTGTCTGTGACCCGTGGTCACAGTCTTAAGATATCTACCAAAAGAAGCAGAGGGGATGTTAGAATAATTTTTTTTACTCAGCGAGTTGTTCGAATTTGGAATGATCTGCCTGAAAGGGTAGTGATATCTGATTCGATAGCAGCTTTTAAGAGAGAACTAGATAGGTATCTGGGGAAGACGGGTTTGCAGGGTTATGGGGAGAAAGCTGGTGATTGGGGTTAACAAAAGTAACTTGCTCGGTCAAAGAGCCGGCACAGACTCGATGGTCGAATGGCCTCCTTCTGTGCCGTAACATTCTACGATTCTATGATTGATTCCGTTCAAAAACAGCCTGAAATTTATGAAAATACATAAGAAAGCATATTCAGGCCTGATGAACTCACGCAAATGTACAGCACAAGGGCTCAGCTGTTCTGCGCTCAGCAACAGGTAAGACCGTGTGCCTTCATTGGAAAATGTTGCAGCTATTGTTGGTACAGTACCTGACAATAAGTAGGTTCCAGTTCACACCTCAGTGAATGTAGTCTTTAACACTCAATGATGGCTGGGCCTTCCGCTCACGGCGGCAATACTTGCTCACAAACCCCACAGTTACTACTGTACTACACTGTACAGTAAATCCCGTGAAAGGCATTGTATTAAATGCAAGGACTGTTTTCTTTTAAAAAGACGTGAATACAATGGATGGGATGCCTCACCTCGACTGAAATGACAGTTTAGTCATTGCTACAGTGAAAGCTTCTTTCTAATAAGCTGTTGCGTCATATCAAATGCAAGGATTATTATTATTTTACAGCAGGCTTGATATTGGACGCTGTAGTAGCCCCATTGAGTACTTACTCCCTGCATTGTTGGGAGGTGTGAGGGTTAAGCTTTGGAGTGTTAGGGTCAGGGCTGATCATTATTGGAGACTGCGTTTTCACAAACCCTGGAATCAGCGATCCCCAACAGAGGTTTAAATTGTTAATGATATTTAAAGAGCAGCCGTCAGTGACCATTTTCCTTAACATTCTGGTTTCCCACCCCCCCACTTCAGTGAAGTTTTTAAACAAAGTGCCTTGTGTAGTCTCATTAGCTTCCCTTTAGTTGAATGGATTTGCTGCACTAAACCCTACCTGCCTTCACTGCGAAAGGCTTGTTCACAAATCTGAAATGGGTGATTGTGTCATAGCACCATCTTGTGGAATCATCTGACACAAAACATCTGTATTTGGACCAATTTAAGAAAGAAACATTTTCTTATTGATCGCATTGTACAATATTAAAGTTTGAACTCCCGTTTTAATGCCCGCTATCTTCACCCAGCAGACACAGGAAGCCACCTAGACCTCAGCAAACTGGGTTAGTAATGGTGACAATCCTTTCATATAATATAGCGCCCAACCCTCCTCCTTCAATCAAAATGTGTGAACCTCAGGGCTTGATGCGGGTACCGGATGTGAGAAGGGAGATGTTCTGAATGTCACATTATCGCCCTCTGTCTCAGTGGCAAAGTGGTGACAAGTGGAAGCCAGATCCTTTTTTCCTCAAGTAGCAGAAAAAAACAGCAAAAGAGCTCACTCACTCATTACTGTCCAGTTACACTGTTAATAATAATAATATTAGTCCTTGCATTTTCTATATAGCACCTTATCCTCTTGTTGAAACGTGTCAAAAGCACTGCACAGAATATACTGTGAAGTGAATTGACTGTATAGTTTGCGGGCGCAAATGTAAACTGTTGCCACAATCTACTTACTGAGTGGTCGTTGGTCCGTGACGTTATTCAAACCTGCGTGGGTGGCACAGGGGATTTCACGCAGAGAAAAGGAATTCAATGTTGATGTCACGGTTTCTGAAACTTTCACAACATTGTCATTGCTGTCACAATCGGCTCGTAGAGAGAGACAGACAACGAGAGAGACAGAGAGAGAGAGAGAGACGGAGAAACAATTTTTTTTGTTAAATCGCAGAAAGGATGCAATATATTAAATATCCAGTGGAGGCATAAGCTTGCTTAAGTGGTAGTGTGGATCAGAAAGGAACGCTCACCCCCATCTACTGGCTGCTCATACAGTGGCATCAAGATCTCATCGTCACTGGTGCTCCAATGGCTCAGAACAACTACATTGGCCTCACTGCCCTTTGGGACTGTGCTGAATTGTAAAACAGGTTGTGGCTCTCTGTGGCTCACAGCCCTAATTTCCCTTTAAAATCACTATGCGGAATTATGGCCCAAAGCACTTCGTCCAATCAAGGGCAAGGCAAACGGCAGTCGATATATTGGAACGAAAAGATCGGCCAAAACGCAAGTGAAACTGGTGGAACGGGTTGGGTGACTGGATGGCCTCCTCCAATTCTGCAGCCCTATATTGCTTTTATTCTCATTTGTTCCTTCAGGAAACGCAAGGGATGTTGACACAAGTACTGGCCTCCCAGATCAGTAACGAGAAGTTGTGTTGACAGTCACACAGTTGCGTGTGTGTGTGTTCAGTATGCCCTCACTCTTTATTCTGTCATGGAAACTGAAGTCAGTAAACACAGCTCAGCGTTAAACTTCTTTGAACAACTTGCTTCCCGTTTCCTCTCACTTTCTCCTTTACTTCTTAGAATCAAAGAGGGGTGGAGTGCGGGGGGGGTGGTGGGGGGGGGAGGGTAGGGAGGGAAGGGGGTTAAGAAGATGACCAATGGCATGGTCAAAGAGGAAGATTTGGTCCGATGGACCCACCGAAAAGCAGTCTTGAGAGGAGACTTGAACTTGAAGAAAGCCAGGGAGGGGACAAGGGAGGGACTATGGGATGGAGTTTCAGAGGTTGGCAGCAGAGTGGCTGAAGGCTCCGCCAATGGTGGGGCGGAGGGACGTGAAGCAGGCCAGAGACTGCTGAGTGGAGGATGCAGGCAGGTTGGTAAGGGGATAGAAGGTCACGGATGTAGGGTGAGGCGAGGTTGTGGAGGGATTTCAATGTCAGGTCGGTTTGGTGTTGAATGTTACCCCTATGACCTTGGTAAGCGGGTTCCAAGTTCTGACGAAGGATTGTAGACCCGAAACTTTGACTCTTTTTCCTTTCTCCATGGATGCTGCCTGACCTGCTGAGTTTCCCCAGCAACTTCTGTTTTTGGAACTTCTGTTCCAAGTTCTTGCGCCTGCTTTGTAAAGCTTTCCACGCGCAGAGTACAAGGTTCACAGTTTGGAAACCAGATGGAAAATGAAAACGACACATCAATTCTATGCTGGGATCAGAAGGAAATGAATTCAGCCACACAACCAGATGTTGGATCAACATTTTGGAGCTGCAGGGTTTCATCCGACATTGACGTCGGAATAAATTTGCCCCAGTGATGCCCAGCTTGGGACTCATACCAAGCCATGTCACGCTTGGTTCACTAGCCACTGCTTCCATTAAAATAAAATAACACTCTCGCTCATTTCAGCAGCTACGCAGCAGTCGACAAGTGTAATAAAGATCCTAGCAATTTAGTGCGCAAGTCAACTTGTGAGTGAGGCTAATTTATACATCAGATCAGATCCCCAAATGACTACGGGTTCTGAGACACCGTCTGGCATGGAGGGCGGTACATAAATCTAAGTTGTTGTTATTGTTGTTGTTGTAAATACACAACACTTCAAAGTAAATTAGTACATTTTAATTACAGTTTAAAATTACCTAACTTCAAGTATGCACTAGTATACTCTGTTACTAAAGCTTAATAGTTTTCCCCTCTTGTTAAAAATGGTCCGCTATTATGTTTTATAACATGACATAACTGCCAGAAATAAGAGTTAATGTTCTCAGATATAAAACCCTGCGGATACAACCTATGTTTAATTGGCATTTACTGCATTGACAACGCTTCCTTGCACACGCATTTGTACTTTCAGGCAGCGAGCTTCATGCTGCGCTGTACATCCCTCACTTCAGAAATTAAACAATCATGAAAACACATTCCTTTCTGACAGCTTCAATCTCAAGACTCTCCACCCCTGAGCCAATTACAAATAAAACTATATAAAACCCCCCCACAAAATACACAGTCAATTCCCCCCCACGCTTTATTCTGTGAAGTGCATTGAGATGTCTCAACGATGTGATAACGCCCTATATATCAAGTACAAGAATTATAATTGGAGTTGAGGTACAGATCAGCCATGATTTTATAGAATGGTAGAACAGGTTCGAGGGGCTGTATGGCCTTCTCCTGTTTCTATGTTACTATATGTAATATCCCTTGGGGTCACACATATAAGCAGAACAAATAAACTGAAGATAAAGATTCAGTCACCCTTTCTCTCTATAGTTTTCAGAGTTCAAAGCATCAGGCATTTGGACACTCTGAAATTCATTTATCTGTTGGAATAAAATAGGTTGCAAGAGAGATCTGTGGAGCTTCTGTAGCTCAGTGGTTAGAGCACCCGCTTTACAAGTGTGAGACCTGTGCTCAAATCCAGACAGATCAAGGCGAAACCTTAGGCAAGTTTCCTTACTCCACACGCTTAATAATAATAATCCCTCCAAAGAAAACCACAATAATAAAAATTGCTTATTTCAATCCACAACTGTGGGGACGCTGCTGTGTGCAATTGGCTGCCGCGTTTCGCCCACAAATCTACAGTCAATTCACTTTACAGTATATTCTGTGAAGCGCTTTCAGACGTTGATGAAATGTGAAAAGCGCTGTATCAAATACGAGGGCTATTATTTATTTATTTATTATAACTCTGTCTCATAAAGTCATTCCAAATATTTAACCTAGACAGAAAAAAAAATCCCTGTAACAACTCGCAAATCATCAGTAACTACAAGTGCAGTCCCATGGAAACACAATACTGTACCTCTAATGGAGAAGTCTTTAACCTTTGAGCCCCTTACCATTCGAGCCGTTGGATGGTAATGGAAACAAATTTCAATAATGGACCATTTGCAACAACGGCCAGTCATGCCTTTTTAAAGCTTTTTCATTCAAGTCCTGGCTGTTCCTCATTCGGCAACAGTTGATTCATCACAATACACTGGGAACTGAAGAGCTCAAGCGTATGATTTGAATCCTGCAGTAAACTTACACCTCCAGCTGCTGTGGAGAAATGTGAACGGACTCTGTTTCCAACGGCGGGGCTCAAACATAACACTCCCAACCGGAATCAAACAACGTTAAGAATTAACGATAATAATCCCGGCATTTGATATAACGCTTCATCACATCATTGAGACATCTCAAGGCGCTGCACAGAATATATTATAAAGTGGATTTAACGCGCATTTTGTGGGCGAAATGAAGCAATTGCGGCCAGCAGTATTCCATAAACACTCGTGGATTGAGTGACCATATTTTTTTTATTGGGGTGGGGGATTATTACCCCTGGAAATTGATCCGCGGATCGAATAACTGGCTTATTGCGAGGTAAACAGAGGCGTGTGGAGTAAGGAAACTTGCCTAAGGTTTCGCCCAGTTCCAGGTATTGAACCCAAGTTCTCGGTCCGCTTGCGAGGCGAGCGCTCTAACCATTATGCTACGGGACTCCCAAAGTTGAACGCTGCAGGTGTGATTGATGTGATTGATGTGATTGATGTGACCATCAGTTATGATGTAGGTGGCGTCAGAGAGATGTTCAGACAAGAAGTTTTGACACGTCCAGATCCCGTCAGGATTGAATAGACACAAACCCTCGCCAAGTCTTGCAGCAAATCTTGTGAAGTGCTATTGGTGGCAAGACGCCCGGCTAATTGCAGTTTAAGTGCCATTCCGTACGCTTTCTGTATATCAATACAGATTAAAGACTGCAAGGTAAGCCAACTCTCGATAAATCTTCGGAACGCACGAGCTTGAACTGCAGGGAATTTGACAGAAACGCACCGTTTAATGCTGTTTAATAAACATTTGCCAGGAATCTGCAGGCGTTGCAGAAACCGAACATTAAGCAGGGCAGTTATAAGATGCCATGGCAGCTCAGTGAACATAATCAGCCGTGTGATACCTTGGCTTAAATTAGTCCCAATCTATTTCTTGGTGCTGTGCTTTAGAATAGGACAGAAGCTTTGGGTAGTCTGCTTGCACAACATGTCAATTTAATAATAATAATCCTTGCATTTGATATAGCGCTTTTCACGTCTTTTAGACGTCTCAAAGCCCTTCACAGAATATACTGTCAAGTGAATTGACTGTATATTTGTGGGCGAAACGAGGCAGCCAATTGCGCACAGCAGAGTCCCCCACAAACAGTTGTGGACTGAAATGACCTTTTTTTTTATTATTGGATTTTGTTTTGAAGGGATTATTATTAATTTAGTTTGCAATCACCTCTTCACTTTTAAGACATCGTGCCAATGTGCCAGATGCGATAATCTTACAAAAGCCGAGCGCAAGTGCGATCCAAACCAATTTACAAAACAAACTTAAGAAATTTCTGAATCAGTAGTAAAAACTGGGTTAACTTTTAGCCTTGTTCTCCGCTATTTGACAGTAAAACGTAACACCCTTGCACGGAAACTTAAGGAGGAGGCAATTAAAAAAACACTTTATATAATGCCTAACTCTCGTGGAGTCCTGTAGCTCAGTGGTTAAAGTACTCGCCTTGCATGTGAGAGACCTGGGTTCAATTCCAGGCCAGGGCGTAATCTTGGGCAAGTTTCCTTACTCTACTCGCCTCCTAATAATCCCTCAAACAAAAATAATAAATTGGTCAATCCACAACTGATGGCGGGACTCTGCTGGGTGCAATTACCATGTTTCGCTCACAATACAAAATATACAGTCAATTCACTTTACAGTATACACTGTGAAGCGCTTTGAGACGTCTAAAAGAGGTGAAAAGTGCTATATCAAATGTTAGTATTATTAATTATGCCAAGCCTCAATGGCAAGTGTAGTGACTGTCTCAAGCACAGCAGCCATTTTATGTATAGCCAAAGGTCGTCACAACACCATAATAAGCCAATGAGCAATCTCTAGAATTGGCGGTCAGGAAATAGGGAGAAAGTTTTCCTTTTCAGCTTCGCTGAGATCTTCAAAGTCCATTTGCGAGTGAGGCAGGTGGGACAGACCTCGGTTTAACATCTCATTCAGAGGCTCATCAAGTACCTCGAGAGGTCCTTGATGACATAAAGGTCGCGCCCTGTGCCGGGTCAACAGAAGTCACTTTGGTCCAGAGGGAACTCAGCAGGAAATACTGAGAGACTAAGCAAAGGACGGCTTGTGCGATTTACAAAAACACAGCGAGATCTGGACCATTGCCAAATGTTTGGCAACCATCCTGCTCGCAAACTCTAATCTGCACAGTGACTGATTTGGGGCTAATCTTAATCAAGTTTTCACTTCCGAAAGAGCCGGTCTTACACTTGAGAGAAGTTTCTGCCCTTCTGCGGGAGGTTAGCAACAACAGCGATAATTAGCAGTTGTATAATCCTTCCAAATCCTTGGGACGTGAAAGGCTTTATACAAATGTATTACTGTACTTTGTTGTTATTATAGCACTGTATCACAGAAGCCCTTATCTTTTGTTCCTCCCTTGTTCCAGTTGTGGTGATCAGGAATAAATCTCTGCAGTACCTCTGCCACGAGTGATGTCCTCTTCATGTCCAACAGATCCTCATTAAACCCAATAACAACCCAACCCCCCCCCGCTCCCCAGTGCAACAGTACTCACTCCGCTTCCCTTAACAGTGAAGGTCTCTCTCTGTCTACAGCGTTGGCCGGTCGTTGGGTCCTTCTCACCTGTTTGGGAGCAAACCAGCTGCCAGTACCTCTTCTTTGCCCCGACAATCCCAAAATGGGAACAGATGTCATTGCAGTTCCCGTATAAAACCCACACAGAGGCATCACAGACCTGCACTTCATCAAAAAAGGAAGTAATTGGTGCTGCGATTTCCATAGTAGGTGATACGCACTCACTTACACAGAAAGCATCGCTGTCATGTCCTGAGTTATTGGCTCTGTGTCTCTCACCGATTAGCCAAGTTCCACTCACTCCAAAAGGTGCTCGTCCCCCCCACTTCCCCACACCCAACTACTCTAAACCAACACACTGCACAGCCAAGGAGAACTCTTTAAAACACACAGCTAAAGGTGGAATAAGTGTGAAAGAAAACTGAGGTTTGAACTCCGAACTGGAACTCTCCGTTCCATTTCAGAGGACTGCTGAGAATCTCTCTCCCCACATTCCCCCACAAAAATACAAAGTTTAGTTGAAAATGGAAAGCTTACCATTTTAAAACGATTGCTTTCGAAATAACAGGAAAATTGATGGGAGTTTTATATAAAAGATTAAAATTCTGAGCCCCAGTGAATCGCAGTTTATTCCGTCCACTGATTCATGGCTGAATGAGAGCTCATCTAAAAATCAATGAACAATATATTATATGCAAATATATCAGTGTGGGCGAAGCTAGTTTCACTCGATTTGTTCACTCACTGAACCCACGAAGGTATGTGGGACACTGCTATGCCAAAATTAGCCACCACATTTAATTCACCCTCCAAAATATACAGTCAATTCACTTTATGGGTATATTCTGTGCAGCGCTTTGAGGCATCGTGAAGACTTGATAAGGCGCTATATCAAACGCAAGGAATCTTATTATTCCCAGTGTCTGTGGCTGGTTCCTGGATAAACAGGTTCGAACGATTGAGAGAAGCTCACTTCTGTTTCCTGAACGCAGACGTTGTATTTAGGAAACATAAGCACACCAGAATTGTTTTGTTTAAAAAATAGTCTCTATCTTGCTGAACTAAAGAGGCAGAAATTCAAAGCCCTTGAAATGATCATTAAAAATGTGATTGTTTCTGAGCTTCTGCAGTTTCTAGACGAAAAATGTTTCAGTTTAAGACAATGTCAAAGTGATACGTACAGTACAATGACTTGAAAATCTTACTGTAGACACACGGGATAAGAAATGGGACAATATCACAGATACTGCTGTGAAACCAGCCATATTCAAAGGGCCTCACAGCAAAATTGGCACAGCAAGCTGGCTGAAGCAGATCCAGTTCCTTTCACAGACTATACTTTTATCCAACTCTGTATTTTGTAAGTCGGGACACATTCAGAGTATTTATGCCTTTTCAATGGGAGTCAGAAACAAAGGATTGACACCAGCTCATGACATAAGTTTAAGATTTATTACCCAAATGGTACTACAAATATATTACACTCCTTCACCCATTGGGCTTACTGTGTGGGTGATCATGGTAAAGTAACCCGTAGAAGATAGACTGGAGTCTATTAAAGCGTGAACACACCAGGAGCCAAGTAATAAATCTCTATAAAATAAGTTAACATCATTTGAAACTCACACAGAACCACAGGAATTTAGAGCAAACATATTTGTGCCAGGCTCTTTGAAAGAGTAATTCGTTCAGTCCTACTTACCTGTTGTTTCCCCAAATTCAATGTTTCCCTTGGTCTCGCCCCCTCCCTGGCCTCCTTCAAGTCCCGCCTCAAGACTCTCCTCTTCGATGGACTCATCGACAACTCCTAATCCTCCCCTTCCCTCCCCCACCCCCCTCGTCCCACGTCCCCAGCTCACGTCTGAAACAGTGACTATCCAGCGCCTTGGGACGTCCTCCTGATGTGAAAGGCGCTGTGCAAGTGTACGTTTGATGTTGTTGTTGTAAATGACTCTCGTTCTTGAAAGATATCTAGTGTAGTTCCTGCTTGAAAGGGATACACACTGAGAGCCTTGATCACCGCACCCAGCAGGTCATTCCACATCCTAACAATCCTGGGTGGATGATGCGGAAGAGTTCATTGCTAACCGGTGAGGTGGAGCTCCTTTGTCTTGTCCAATCGATTGAGAGTTAAAACTCACAATACATTCACCCTATCACACCTTCATCGTGTCTTCCCTCACTGCTTATTTCTTCTACTCAAAAGCATTTACACCTTGTATCTCAAGGAGACAATTGGCTGCCGCGTTTCGCCCACAATATATACAGTCAATTCACTTTAAAGAACAGTATACTGACAGGCACTTTGAGACGCCTCAAAGACGTGATAAGGCGCTATATCAAATGCAAGGATTATTATTATTATTATAATACGCTGAAAGATTCCTCATATAATTGATATTAAGATGATATATTTCCCCCCGTATTTCCAATTTGTTCGGCAGTCAGAGATCCCATTAACTGCCACGTGTTCTGCTGGAACAATTTGAATGAAATATTAATGTTTGAAAACCCTCGGCAGCCAAACGCACAATTCTGTGGAAAACCACAAGTCAAAGATATTTATTCCCGCGAAGGTTAACTCGCCCGGGCTTCCTATCAACGTGAACAAGGAATCTAATCTGAGCGAAATCTGAGAAAGTCCCACACACACAGCCTTGCTATTGCAAAACTGCACAATTGCAATGGTGCCAAGCAAACATTTTGTGGCCAAATATATGTAGACAGGATGCCGTCCGGGACAAAGGGCGCTGTATAAATGAAAATTATTGTGGTTTTTGACTACGAAATAAACTTCGGGCACTGAAGCCATTTGAGAGCTTGTGTTAGGTTCAGCAGTTTAGTTGTGGTTTAGATGTGGCACTCTCATCACTGACACTACATGATCCTTACAGCAACTAGTGTACCCTGTAACGACAGAACTTTCCCCCTCCTGGCTTCAAGCTCAAGCATCAGGTTTGGGCTCCCGGACGTTGTCTGTATCAGCCTTGCTCAGCTAAAGGGCATTAAATTGCATCAATGGTTAAATTGGTCTGGAGGAGCTACTGATTTTAAGTGTGTGAAAGAAATGGATTACTGTCAATCAATAGCCATTAACGATAGAATTTCTGTAACTCTGACATTTCATTCTAGTGCCTTAATCCAGTCCCGCACACTGGAACTCCAGTAAGAGAGTAAAACAATCATATAGAATTGCACCTGATCCCTTTCCTCTCCCACTGGAAGTACATGTTCACCATGTAAGCCAAAGCCCTGACTGATAGAGTGATCCTTCACTGAGCAAGAAGTGGAATACTAATAATAATAATACTAAGACTTGCATTTGAAATAGGACTTCACAGAATATATTGTAAAGTGAATTGACTGTATATTCTGTGGGCGAAACGCGGCTGCCAATTGCGCACAGCAGTGTCCCACAAGTAGTTTGTGGATTCAAATGACCCATTATTGTTTTTTTTATTAAGGAATGATTATCAGGCTTGTAGAGAAAGGAAACTTGCCCAAGCTTTCGCCTTGCCTGGAATTGAACCCAGGTCTCTCGCTTGCAAGGCCAGCGCTCTAACCAGTGAGCTACAGGAATTTACCCATTTTATCAGCAAAGCTACTATACTTAAACGCGACCGGAGCTCCAGGGCTTTGATATCAACCCACAAAGCCAATCATGGAAAACTATTTCACTCGATTTCAATTGTAAAAGCTATGCAGTTTTACGTTGCAACAGTTAACCCCAACCCACTCTCTGCGATTTCTCCAAGCCTTGGCTCCGACCAACACGTGCCCGATGCTCTCCAGAATCGGCAGAGTAGAGCACCTCCCTCAAAGGGAGAGATTCCATTCCCGACACAGGAAAGGTTGGGCGGCAGACTGGTGTGAAACTCTGAGTGTGTCAGATGCTGGGCTTCCAGTTTCAATCGCGGCCTTGTTTTAGAAAAATACATCGATAGCAATCCATTCGATGTTCACAAGGCATTTGAAATCCTGCAGAGTATTATACCCCTACCCGAGTGATGCATCGTATTAGAATGTGTGCCAAAGTTTTTTCCCTCTTGCCTAAAGCTCTTTCAGTTCCATTTTCCTTCCGCTGGTGCCAATCACCCTGCAGTATTTCACATAATTCAAGCTTCACCAGCCAACGCTGCCAGGCTATTCGATGAAAGTGAGGGAGGGGTTCAATCCCAATCATGCTCCGATACTGTCAAGACTCGGGGAGCCAGCCTGCGTGAGGGGCGCTGTACAAATGCAAGTTGCCATGGTCCTACAGCAGTCGGAGTCTTGTCTTGTCTGACATTCCCCCTCCCTAACTAAACTGTAGCATCTCAACTGCTGCTGCACAACATCACACAAGTCATTTGGTCCCCAAATTGCCCGTGGTTATACTCCACATGAGACTCTCCCACCCCCACCGGCCCAGTCTCCTCTCTATTCCTTTCTCTCTCACGTCTGCAAAAATAAAACGATTTGGAAAAGAACTGAAAGCTGTTGTGCAGACAATTACGGAGTCCTGTGGTTGGAGCTCAGTACTTAGAGCACTCGCGTTGCGAGCGAGAGACCTGGCTTCAACTCCAGGCAATTGGTCATTTAAATCCACGACTGCTTGTGGGCCACTGCTGTTTGCTATTGGCTGCCACATTGCGCCCACAAATATGCAGTCAATTCACTTTACAGTATATTCCGTGACGCGCTTTGAGACGTCTAGAACACGTGAAAAGCGCTATATCAAATGCAAGGATTAATTACGGCAGCTAATCTGACAGGCGTGGGGTCTGAACAAATTACAACAGCGTAAATGGGATTATTTCACTCGGTATCACCTATTGATGACAGAACTTGACAGGTGCCTTGTTCCTTGTGTTAATGTCGTATGTAGGTACGTACACAATGAAAGAAGGTAAGCACAGAGTAGCAGAATGAATGAAGTCCAAGCTGTTTCAGACCAGCACTTGAGCAGGAATGGCTGGGGGATTGGAAATCAAGCTTCCTGCAGCCCTTCAGCAGCACTGACTGTGCAGTATTAATGAAAGCAAGACGCAGAAACAGCCTTCGACATGCCCTGTGCTACAGACTTTCAAGAAAGGGCATTGCTTATACTCGAACACTACACTGGGCTGCGTAATATAAGACACATATTTTACTAAACCGGGAGAAATTTGCTTCAAAATTCAATACGTAGGAAGGTCGCGCTTCACAACAGCGCAAACTACGCAGTCAATTCCATTCACGGTATATTCTGCGAAGCGCTTTGAGACGCCTTTGAGACGCGATAAGGCACTATATCAAATGCAAGGATTATTATTACTATACATGCATGATTTACCTCTTATGCAATTTGAAGTTTACTGTTTTAAAGTGAATTTTAACCCCCACTCGTTAGCTCCCACACATTTATTTCCATACTACACACTATTTGCTAGTCAAGGTGGTGGAATGTGATCCACTTGTGTACTTAACTGGACGAGGGAGGGCTCGAGTCTAGGACAACATTATAATGACAGTGTGATCATCCTGGATGTGAAGGTTGCAACTCGAGCTGAGATGAAGGGACTATTTGCTCAAAGGGCAAATGATTTATCTACTCCATCTCTGGCGGCTTATATTGAAATATTTCCCCCAGGCTTGGAGGAATAAACCTGGGTTAATTTTGGCTGCAAATTTCATTAACGTTTCAAAATAATTTTCTAAAAGGACACACATTACACTTCCAGCCTGTCTGGGAAAAGAACATAGGAAAAAGTTTATTTCGGTCATCAAATCTCATCGCCGTTGGAGTGTAAGGAAACATATTGTAATTAAGATTACAACAACAACAACAGCAGCTCGCATTTATAAAGTGAGCTTCAGGCACGATAGCATCCTGGAGTGCTTGAAGGATATAACAAATTAAAGATCATTTTAAAAGTACAATGTATTGATGGGGTAACTTGATGCATACCTGAGGAAGAAGGACGAAGAGTAAAGGTGAGGGGAATAGGAGAGTTGAGGAAGTCACAATAAGATTTTACATATCTCACAATAATTTTTAGAGAATTATTAACACAATTTAGATACAACCAACTAATCAAGACACCTCTGACAAGAACCTTATATGTATTGCACAGAATTCATTTGAAGTTTGGTTTAAATCTGCTGTACATTATTAGAAACATAAATATTGTACTGTTCCAGTTATTGAGGTGACACAAATGGGTGATAAGAAGACAAGAGTCAGCAAATCACACTCACTACAACTTAATGACTTCCAATTTATTAAATTTAGATTCAATAACAACTTTGAAAGGGAACTGGATAGCTACCTGACAGAAAAAAAAATTGCAAGTTTACGGGGAAAGATCGGAGGAGTGGGACTGATTGGGTAGATCTTTCAAAGAGCTGGCACAGGCACGATGGGCTGAATGGCCTCCCTCTGCGCTGTAATATTCTATGATTAATAATAATAATCCTTGCATTTGATATAGCGCTTTTCATGTCTTCTAGACGTCTCAAACCACTTCACAGAATATGCTGTAAAGTGAATCGACTGTATATCTGTGGGGGAAACGCGGCAGCCAATTGTGCACAGCAGTGTCCCACAAACAGTCGTGGCTTGAAAATGACCGAATTGTTAGATTATTATTAGGCGTGTGGAGTAAGGAAACTTGCCCAAGCTTTCGCCTGGATTCGAAACACATGTCTCACGTTTGTAAGCATCAGGACTCCACAATTTTAGGACTCAGAGGCATGAGGGCTACCAAGAGCAGCCCCCCAAAAAGAGATCTTTTCCAATGTTGAACATTGCTTTGTTATGTCAGAGCACTCAACATAAAGTCAGTAGTTTGTAATCAGATTTATCTGTGCTTTTTGTCAACCCACCCGAAAAGCAATCAACCTCGTGCGGTTGTTAATATCTAATCCACGTCAGTAGACAATGGTTGTACTGCAATGGGGTGGTGTTGGGCAAACGGATTTTGACGCAACGCATCCACTGATTGCGTCCGTTGGAAAGGTTTCTAATTTGTTTTCAAACCATTCTTGGTTGTTTTATTCTCCTCCTTCTGCCTCCACCCCTTCCCCCCCCCCCCCCCCCCACCCCCATCAATCCACGCTAACAATTTGCTATTGATGGAGGCGAAAAGGGAAATGGCAAATGGAGTTCACATCCCAGCTGGGAAAGGAAGATAAGGAAAAGAGGTTGATTGAAGTAAGACAACGCACGCAAACCCCTTTAACTTTCTAACTTTTACAAGCCACAAAATCAGTTTGTCAGTAAACCAATCCACATCAGGTGCAGTGTTCAACCCACCGATTATCAGGTACCAGACTCCCACTACACCCCTCCCCCACACCCCCACAAAGTTTGGTGAAAATGTAATGAAAGGTGTACGTTTAAACTCAGAGCTTAGACAGCAACAGAGGTACTAAATGTTGACAATGCCAACTGTACTCACATTCTGAATGACAACAGCAACAACTCTGAACACATTTGATGAACAGGCAACATCAAATAAGTCAGCTCTGGTTACACAGGAGAGGGCAGCTGCAGAGATTCATTTTGATCAATATCAGAGAGGTCTTAATATATATATTATATATACATAATAATTGATGTGACACAATAGTGAACACAGCAAGCTCATTCCTTGCTTTCGGATGGTAGTGAAATTAGATTTAGCAAAGTCTCCATTTAGAACACATCCAAGTTTATTAGCCTACACACACAAAAAAACTTAATCACAAGCAACTGGCCTTCACACAAATGTAGGACACAGTACAACAACAACAAAATTACATTTGATTAATGGCGCCTTTCACGTTGGGAGGTATTCACAACAACAATCACGATAACTTGCATTTATATAGTGCCCCTCACGCAGGGTAGCATCCCAGACTGCTTGACGATGCCGCGGGCTTGGATCACCACCAGCAATAATTCTGCGCTAACTTGTGGAGGAGTCCTGTAGCTCAGTGGTTAGAGCACTCGCCTTACAAGAGTGAGACTTGTGTTCGAAACCAGCCAGGTCAGGGCGACGAAACCTTGGGCAAGCTTCCTTACTCCACACACACACACACACACACACACACACACACAAACATTGCGAATAATAATCTGTCCACAAAATAAAATTTGCCATTTCAATCAACAACTCTTTGTGGGACACCGCTGTGCGCAATTGGCTGCTGTGTTTCGCCCACAAATATACTGTACAGTCAATTCACTTCACAGTATATTCTGTGAAGAATTTCACATTGTCTAGAGACGTTCTAGACAATGTGAAATGCGCTATATCAAAATTCATGGATTATAAAAACACACATCAGAAATGTCAACTCTGGCTTCTGTGCTTGGAGATGCCGGGCAACAACAACAACTTGCGTTTATATAGCGCCTTTCATGCCGGGCAGCGACTGAGAGCGCGGGTAAGAGACGATGAACCACCTGAGCTTGGGCGTCTAGCCCAACAGCACATAGAGGGTGTCAGTCTGACTGCAACCACCCTACCTCTAACACAATACTCTGCTTCCTTTACATTTCAGCACATCACTGACTCACCCCCACCCACCCACCACCACCCCATCATCTCCCACCCCCCAGCAACTCCTTGTAATGTCATCACCCATTCACACATACAGTGTCTCAGGGCTTGTTGTTCTTATTTTGGGTGGGATGAGAGGCAACCAATCAACCAACCAATCAATCAATCATATCAATCAATCAGTCTTGTCACACGAGATGAATAGATTTGAACATGGAATCAATTTCCCAACCCAAACTTACCCAAAAGGTGGAAGGGAGGGAGGGAGGGGTGGGAGGATTGCAATTCCTTATACCAGGCAAATCCATCACTCCCCCACCACCACCACCCACCAAAAAAACAGAACAAAACAAAACCCATGCAAGCCACAGATACATTTTGCAAACAGAAAAAGCTAACATGATTAAGAGAGCTATCTTGGGTTTTTTGTTCTTTGCTATCTCGTCATTGCATTCAGATCCTGACTGGGTTGCCTTGTTTCTCACCCCCACCCTTTGGAAGGAAAACCTTTTGAGGGAGGATAAAAATCACAAGGCTAGGTCTGTACAAATCCACCATCACTGAGCTGAGATTTATTTCACACACACAGACACATACATACATACATACTGTACATACACACACATCTGGCTCATTGATGCAAAGCTCCTTCTCCAGGCTCACTACTGATTAATAAGCAACACACACAAGAGAGTAGGTGGAAGTAATGATAGATAGGTTTATGGGGTAATGGGTACTCACTGACTGTGGTCATGGTTGCATTTACTCCTGGACCAGTCTAGCCTGTGTACCCTGCTTGCTGTGTGGCTTGCTTCACCGAATGAAATAGCTGTCAGATCCAGAGGAGAGAAGCTAGACTGGGTGTCTAGCTAACCTCCCTCTCTGGCTTGTAATCACACAGCACCGCCTCTCTCTTTCTTTCTCTCTCTCTCTCCCCTCCCTCCCTCTCTTGATGGTCAGTACCAATCTCATTATCATTGGCAGTGAAATATTCGCACCTTGTGAATTGTGGCACACAGCCACCTCCCTCCATCCATCCCCATCTCCCATATACACACACAAAGCAATCATTTACAGGTCTTGGAACAGAAGCGACTTAACCTTTCCAGTGTCAGACCTGCAAACCGATGGGATGTTATCCAATTCTGCACCAAGTCTTGGTTAAGGTTTTAATCTTGACTGCATCCGTCTGGCTCAGTCAGTAACGCTCTTGCCTTGAGACGGAGGGTTGGAATCCATTTAGTCTTCTAGACAGACATCTACAGCAATGTAGTGCTCTGTCGAGTTTAATAATAATGCTTGCATTTTGATATGGCGCCTTACCACGTCTTCGAGACGCCTCAAAGCGCTTCACCGAATATACTGTAAAGTGAATTTACAACAACTTGCATTTATATAGTGCCCTTCACGTTGGGCAGTGTCTATGTGAAAGGCCACGACTGTATCAAATGTAAGGATGATGATTATTATTATTACTATTATTAATAGTAATAATAATTACTCTTATTATGTTACTTACGTGTTACGGGGTTATGAGCCAGGATAATTATTGTTATATACAATCCACCAGTGAATCGATGGGGCCAGAACCAAAATTCCTTGAAGCACGAATAGAAATAACGTGGCAGTGAATTGTTATGAGCCTAACCAGAAAAACTTGCGTATGTATAATAATCCTTGCATTTGATATACTGTAGTGCTTTTCAAGACTTCTGGACGTCTCAAAGCCCTTCACAGAATATCCTATAAAGTGTATACTTGTGGGCAAAATGAAGCAGCCATTTGCGCACAGCAGTGACCCACAAACACTCGTGGATTGAAATGACCAATTTATAATTTTTTTTGAAGGGATTATTATCAGGCATGTGCAACAAGAAAAATTTGCACGGTTTCACCCTGCCTGGAATTGAACCCAGGTTTCTCATTTTTAGGTGAGTGCTCTCACCACTGAGCTACAGGACAGCACAAATATAGATATATAAATATGTATAGCAACCTTCATGCAGGGTAATGTCTCAGGCCGCTAGCACTAATATATCACAAGCGCTAATGCACACACAGCTCCAGTGAATTGCTAGGCTCTGTATTGGATCAGAATTGGTCAAAACAAGGATCAAGCTTCCGGATATGTTCTGTAATAAATACAACCCCAATGATTAACTGGTATCCTGGGCATTGCTGAATGATGTAGGATTGAACTTTAGACACAGACCCAGACAATGGGGTGGAATTTCAGAGCGGTAACCTACGATTAATTGCTCTTTGTGCACGCAACAAATTTTCTGTTGGTGGTTTTTCAAATAGTTGATCATGAATAAAAAAGAGCTATTCTCCTCATTTTTGTCCTTTTTCAAAAAATATAATCATGTGGGAGTATGGTACATCCTCTGGACGTGAAAGGTACTATTATACAAATGTAATTTTGTTGTATTTTTGTTGTAGGAGTGAAATCTGCATTGCACCAGCTGTGTTTTAGTGCCTCCTTATATGCAAGGATTATATTAAACCAGCAGCAATCCAGGAGGAAACATTCGAGAAACATTAACGGAACCAGCAGTTAATCCATGGGTATATAATAATAATCCTTACATTTGATATAGTGTTTTTCATATCTTATCGACATCTCAAAGCACTTCAATATACTGTAAAGTGAATAGACTGTATATTTGTGGGTGAAACGTGCCAGACAATTGCGCACAACAGTGTCCCACAAACAATGAAATGACCAATTTTTTTTATTATTATTTTTTTGGACGATTATTAGGCGTGTGAAGTAAATAAATTTGTCCAAGGTTTTGCCCTGATCTGCCTGGGTTCGAACACAGGTCTCACGCTTGTAAGGCGAGCGCTCTAACCACAGAGCTACAGGAGTCCACATTAACCAGGTATACAACAACTTGTAATGATAGTATAGCGCCCTTCACAAGGGACGGCTTCCTGGAGAGTTTGACAATGGCAGCGACTGAACCCTAGCCTGTGGGGTGGAAGGTACGATACGATGTCGAAAGCACGTAGAACATTTATTCTGTGGGAGGGTTAATAATTCAGTGTCTTTGCTATTTATTTCTCATTATTTAACAAGAGGTTTCAGGTGAGAGGGGGGGGGGGGGGGTGGGCAGCGGATAATCATTCATTCAAGATGATCTTTTTTTAAAAAAACTGCAACCGCAACCACACTTCCACCTTGCCGCTTCACGACCGTCATTTCAACAGGCATGACGTTGCAAGGCTGCGTTTTGAGTTCTTATCAGCTATGACAGGCACGGCCAGCCATTTAGTTCAGATAGTTTAGATACACCGGTACTTAGCTCAATCATATCAATTTGATTATTTTACAAGTAACTAGGTTGCCGAGCATTGATCCCATCTGTGCCTCTGCAGCTGTTCCGATGATCCTGTGAAAGGGACAATGTTCTGTGCTTTGTACAAAAAGTGTTTACAGCGAGAGCCCAGCTGCAAGCAAACAAACATCAAGGTGAAGCTTCACCAATGATCTATTACAGATAAAAAGGGATCACACATGCAGTCTTGTAACCAATTAGTCCAGAAGGTCACTTTCTTATCGAGATGTATTGGCGCATCCAGTGAGACCTAGAACAGAACGAGGGAGGGACACGCAAATACAACAATAGCTAGCATTTGAATGGCGCCCATCAATCACAAAGAGGGGAGTTTGAAGGTAGCCGTGCTCACTACAGGGATGAGAAAATTGCGTTAGTAATAGAGATAAAGACGGGTCCTAGCCCAGCTCAGTCTCTTCGACGCTTCTCCCTGAATCAGAAAGCTGGGGACTCAAACCCACACTCCGATGCAGCTCTGGGAGTTTTCTGACCCTGCCAGAGGTGCCTTCCTCAGGTGATCGTTGTCAAAATTGTGAGGAAGCTGCTAATGAAGAGTCCGTGAGCAACTAATGCTTACTATAGCTTTCTGCGTTAGCAAGAAAGAGATAAATACAGTCTTAGGCCAGCTCAGTCTTTTCAAACACTTTCGCCCTGTTGTAATCATTACACCACTTATAGCCACGCGTGTTCGGGGAAATTCTCTGCACAGTACTGGGCTTGAATTTTATGTATTTTCTTCCACTTCCGTCATCTCGTCAGCGTCACTGGCGACGACTCCTCTTCGGGGAAACTGGAAGGGAAAAACAAACATGGGTTGAGCTTGAGAACACACAGTGAGGAGGGAGCAGCAGTCACTCAACAAGGCAGGAAAACATCGGACTTATTAGCGGCTCAGAAGCGTGGAGCGCCAGTGAGGGGGAAATGTGAGCTCCACCAATAATCCTCGCATGCGATGTTGCAGATTTGTAGAAAAATCTCACATATTCTCAATATTTGAGAATTCAGGGTAACAGGTGATTTGACGGGAGCCTCGCTGTGGGATGCCGCAGGATTGAGAATATTAATCCGAGCAGCAGTTCAATACATCTCTTAAAACTATTCTGTGCTCGTTTGAGGTCAGCGTGAAAACAGAGAGGGCAAAAATCGAGCCCCAGTGACAAACACCAATCATCCCACAGTGGTGCAGTTGCTGTCTCTCACTCTCACTAACACTATAAGAAGCATACCTATATACAGAATGTATATTATATATATATATATTGTATATAATATGGGTAACACTATAATGTAGATGTACCTTCAGGAGGGTTTTCAATTATCACCGGCATGCTGCATCCTCTACTGCTCTTGTTGAAATCAGTTTCCTCCCCTATGTAACAATATCACAGGATTACTTTACACAATTAACTTTGCAGCAATAATTTACTGCTTTACGTCTCTTCCCGCCTCGCCTGAAGACACAGAAGCACGGCGCTTGTTCTGCTTGTGTCGTCGGCCTTCCAACATCCAATCTCTCGTTCTTTATGCCTCAGCCAAGACGGCGTACGCAGATAGGTCGCTGTAACAAGTGTTCAACAGGCAAGCTTGTTCATTCAGCACTTCATGTTACTGTCGTGTAGTGCTTCAAATAGCACAGGTATGTTGCAAACTACAGCAATGACATCCAGTTAATGTTAACCCTCCCCGCTCCACTTTGCTCGCACAGAACCAGTACGTACGGAAGAACAGCTCAGGTCTCCAGGTCAGCCATCACAGTCGTGTTCTTCACACATAGTTTTCTCAGATCTTACTCCGAATTATTGCGCGCATTAGATTCGCAAACACCTGCCCACACAGAGTGGAAAGGCGGAGGCTGAAGTGTGCACAGTCAGCATTTCACCTCGCCACCCTCGGGGGGATTTACTGGGGACTCCCCAGTCGTGAACAGTATCTGTTCGGCAACACACAGCAGTTCGGTGTTCAGACCTCACCTTCCTCACTCGGCTTGGCTGCATTGTCCTTCGGACCTGGGAGTTTCTGTTTTCCTAATTTCTTTGCGTTTCTCTTGTGGGACCCAGATCTCGTACTCTCCAATTCCACCTGTCGATGTCGCCTCGATCTGGAAACCTTCATACACAACACGAGTTACTTGAGAACATAAGAATATAAGAACAAGGAGCAGGAGTAAGCCATTCGACCCCTCGAGGCTGCCCCGCCATTCAATAAGATCGTGGCTGATCTTCTAATCTAACTCCACCTGTGCCTGCCTTATCCCCATATCCCTTAACCTCTTTATCCGTAAGAGCGTTCATAGAATCATACAATGTTGACAGCACAGAACTAGAACACTCTACTCTTTATGTCTGTGTTGATGACGCTATACAAGTTGTTGTTGTTGTTGTTGTTGTTGATACCAGCTCCTCCACCAGAGCTTCATGATCACATTTGTCATTCGAAGCATTTTACGCCTTTTCCACTGTAAATGTTGCTGTGGATTTGAACCATGAGCTATCTATCTCACTTGTGAGCAGTTTTGAATAACGCGAATAACAAAATACTGACCTTGGGAGCAGAACTGTATGATTTTGATTTAATCAGTGCCAGAGTTTGTGCCCGACTGAAACCCTGCAAATGTAAAAGCAAATGTGTATTGTCATAAAAGGCTTCGACAATGTCGCGAGACTCATTAACATGCTTCATGTCAAACTTGAAAATGTGACAGGGGTTAAAACTTGTTCCATTTACTCGGATGCAAACTTAGATTTCTTAAATGCAATGAATAAAATGGGGGGAATCGTTCAAGTTCAATTTCCACAAACATAAAAGTAACAAAGGTTTGTCAATAAAGTTCATCAATAAATCCTTTGAATACCATTGATACAAAGCGATGAGAAGGACTGTTCAGCAGATGGCAAGCTCACATTGTGAAAGATATCAATGCAGTGTGGCCTTGTATGTTCTCCTTCTGAACACAAAAGTTGTGATCGGGTTGGTAAGTCCTGTACTCCGTGGTTAGCTGTAGCTCAGTGGTTAGAGCACTCGCCTTGCAAGTGAGAGACCTGGGTTCGAATCCAGGCAGGGTGAAACCTTGGGCAAGTTTCCTTACTCCACATGCCTAACAATAAAAAATTGGCCACTTCAATCTACGACTGTTTGTGGGGACGCTGCTGTGCAAAATTGGCTGCCATGTTTCGCCCACAAATATACAGTCAATTCACGTTACAGTATATTCCGTGAAGCGCTTTGAGACATCCAGAAGACGTGAAAAGCGCTATCTCAAATGCTAGGATATGATTATTATTAAATAGGGATTCCATCTCAGCACGAGGATCGAGATTAAGGTCAGTGTTTTATTTCCAGGTATCATTTATCGGCAAGGGCACCTCGGGAAATTGTTTTGTGCTCACCGTTTCCAGTTTAGAGTTGTCTTCCTCTTCCTCACTTGAACCCCCCTGATCTTCATTCTTCGGTTTCTTGTGCTGCAAAGAGCAAGATACGAGACAAAATACGTACACGGTCAATCCGCTTTACAACACATTCTGTGAAGCGCTTTGAGACGCCTCAACCAGGTGATAAGGCGCTATATCGCATGCAAGGATTATTATTATTCTGAAAAACAAGATTACATCCAGCACGGAGGGCGCTATATAAATCAAAGTTGTTGTTGTATTACGCCTGGTTCGATTAAGCAATTGTAAGCAGTTGCAAAGTTGACCCCACCAACGGGCTAGAATTGGACTCCCTGATAAAGAAGGAAAGTAGCTTTAAATCAAGCGACAGCACTAAATCGAGAACCCTGCTGAAGCTGCCACTATAAACTAACCAATTATCAGAGGAACCAAAAAGTGCCCAAGGCTAGTTAGAGAAACGGGAGGATGGTGTTTTAGGCTCTCGGTCGCTTATTTGAGTAACGTTTGAAAATCGTAACTGATAAATAACCTTCACATTTGATATGGCGCCTCATCACATCGCAAAATGTCCCATAGCCCTGTGTTCTAAACACCCATCGAGTCAGCCGGCGCTGGCCGAGAGACGCAAAACCACACTGTTACCTTGCGGCCCTGACGCTGCTTGAAATCCATAGTTACGTTCCTCAATTGGGTCACAAAGTCTTCACGTAATAAACTCAACGCCTTGTCCGGCTGTGTCTTGTTTGTGGAGATCATACATTTCATCTTTTGATAGTGTTTGTGGACATTCTCAATTTCCTATAGGGGTGGGGGGGGGGGGAGGGGGGGGGGGGTGGGGAACGGGTGGGGAGAGAGAGAAAAGGGCACAAGTTTGTGTTAAAAGTTTGCGAGGGTTGGAAGAGACAGAGCAAGAATAAAGAGAATTCATAACTAACTGAGAAGAAGTAAACCAGAAACCTGCCCTGGGCTGGTCGGGCTACAGAGGCCACCTACTGGTCAAGGCTCAACTGTTTCTACATGTCCTCCCGACAGGCTCAGTTACACGAGATTGTCTGTCCCATTAACGTGAAGGACTTCACGTCTGTACGTGATGCATCATCCGTACACAGCATGCAGGAAGTGGAATGTTAGCGGAGCCAATTTATTGCCCAACTCAGGGATGTCAAAGAGATATGGCAATTGTGCTCCGGCGACCTTTACCTCCAAGCTGTCGGTGGAGATGAGCTCAGTCAATCGATTCGACTTTTCCCGGAAATTGTCGTTCACGGACTCATCGTCTCTCTTTGGCTTTTTGTAGGAGAGCTGAACAACAACAACAACAGCAACGTTACTACAACAACAACTTGTATTTATCTAGCGCCCTTCACACCGGATGGGTATCTCGGAGCTCTTAATTACATTTGGTGTATATCTCCTTTCACGTGAGGAGGACGTCGGGAGGAAATGAAAGATTTTAGAAGCAGGGCATCCAAGATCATACTCTCCCACGTGTTTCGTTTACAGAAAAGAAATTCACTGATAACACAGATACCACTTGCAAACAACAGTGCTGCTAGTGAAGCAATTGGCCTTAAGCAATCAAATGTTATATAGTCATCACCCCCCTACCATCCGGGTCATGGCTGTGAAATGGAAGGCTTGGTCACTCAGCATTTTATTAAGAATGTACACTGCATCGTAATGTTCCGCTTTCAACATTTCCTGCTGGAATTTCAGCACCTCGTCCCAGTCCTTCAGTCCCATCCGAATCTGATGCAGACACCCAAAACAAAAATCCACCTTTTAGCACGAGAACAATTTAATAATAATAATAATAATCCTTGCGTTTGATATAGCGCCTTTCACATCTTATCGACGTCTCAAAAGCGCTTCACAGAATATACTGTAAAGTGAATTGTCTGTATATTTGTGGACAAAACGCGGCAGCCAATTGCGCACAGCAGCGTCCCACAAACTGTCATGGATTATTGA